>JAVLUX010000016.1:19782260-19919760 GCA_032164185.1 Moxostoma hubbsi
TGTTGGACACGCCCATTTGCATTGCTTTAAGGGCACAACATTAACCAGCAGCACATTCTACTTGGCACAGTTATTGTTTTTAACATTACCGTCCTGAGCTGTGCATTTGTATTCACATAGAATAAAACCGCCACATAACTATGCAGTTGTTTATGTATATGCATGTTGTATTGCGATCCTACTCTATGCCTGACAGCTGACCTATGTCTCATGTGCATTTGCAGGAGAAGACCAGTGCTCTCAGCCTGAGCAATGTAGCTGGGGTCTTCTACATCCTAGTGGGCGGCCTGGGCTTGGCCATGCTGGTGGCTCTGGTCGAGTTCTGTTACAAGTCCCGAGCCGAGGCCAAGCGCATGAAGGTGGCAAAGAATGCACAGAATATTAATCCCCCTTCTTCGCAGAATTCACAGAATTTTGCAACTTATAAGGAAGGGTACAACGTATATGGGATCGAAAGTGTAAAAATTTAAGGGGGTAGGATACGCGGCCGTCATTCCAATCTCTTCCCGTGCACGCTTCATTTGGCTTCCATCTATCCCATTCCCTGAATGTTCTATTGAGGTTTGGACAAAGCTGGATCGTATGCACAGTAGTATGTACTGGTGTTCTGATTGCTTTTGGTTTCTTTAGAGAGAGAGAGAGAAAAAAAACTTAATTTCTCCTCGCCCACTGCACACATATTGGAGAGAAAAGGTTTTTTTTGTTAATCCATCTGATTTTTTTCCGTCATCATCATTGTCATGTATGACTGTTGTATCACTCATCTCCCTCATTTCCTGCTTGCAGTATGATTTTCTAAATATGCTTATGTGATTGCTTGTAACTTTGTCAGTCAGTGTACTTGTATATGGTATCATTTTCATGTATTTCCACCATATTATATCAGATTAACATCTACATTTTCACATACTATTGAACCAGGGGTCTTCAACAGGGGTTTCATTATTGTTTGATCTCAAAATAATTATTGTGGAAAAATAAAGAAATATGCATTAAACAAAAATGCAATATTAAGCTATGTTAGACAAAAGCAAAAGGCTAAAGTTCAGCTAAATGTTTTTCTTGTCTTTCCCACATTCAAATGTATGAAAGTGTACATTAATCATTAAAGGAATATTACAGCTTCAATACAAGTTAAGCTAGATCAACAGCATTTGTTGAGTATAACAAATAATATTTTCCCTCCTTAAAAAAAGAAAAAAAAGAAAAGAAACATCTGGGTTAAAGTAAGGCATTACAATGGATATGAATAGGGCCAATCTGTACGGATTAAAATACTCAGAATGTGTGTTAATATGATCGCCTACTAACCTTTTCTGTGTAAAGTTATATCCAGTTTTACAACTTTGTTGCCATGATGATGTAACGATTACAACTTCACATCTCAAATAATACACAAGTTTTAAGAGAAGAATTAAAGGCATAGTTCACCCAAAATGAAAAGTCTCTCATGATTTACTTACCTTTAAGCCATCCCAGATGTGTATGACTTTCTTTTTCAGCAGAGCTGAAGTGAAGATTTTTTTTAGCAGATTTCAGATCAGTTTGTCCATATAATGCATGTAAACAGGTGCTTTTGTAATTTGTAACTTTAAAGCGTTGCTTCTGCCCAGCACTGCATTTCTGTCTGAAATGAACTCTTGCATGACGTTAGTTCCTCTGTTGTGTGCAAAGTGTGCACTTACGACTTCTTGCGTGAACGTGCAATGGCGTTTGCATCACTGATGCGTCAACTGATGGCAGGAAGCAATTTTTTTAAGTTAAAGTTTTAATTATTTATTTATTTTTTACACAAACCTATAAAAATTTTTCAGAAGACATTAATTGATCGACTAGAGTCATGTAGATTACTTGAATGTTGCCTGAATATGCCTTTTGGATCATCAAACAGGACACAAGTTTACATTAGATGGACAAACTGATCTGAAATCTGCTTATAAAAATCTTTACTTCAGTTCTGCTTAAGAAGGAAAGCCATACACATCTGGGATGGCTTAAAGGTAAGTAAATCATGAGAGGATTTTCATTTTGGGGTGAACTAACCATTTAATGTAGGTGCTTTTATCAAATTATAAGCTTCACATTTCTGCCTTTTAACCCCTTCAGAAATTGGCGCCTATTCACAAACATTGTATGTGACTCACTGTAACCCTGTATTTTTTAATTTGTTCTGAAGAAAAGGAGGGACAAGTAATTCAAAAGTAATTTGTGTGGTAATCAACATTATGCCACAACTGCTGTTGATTGAGCTTAACTTACATTATATTGAACCTTGAATATTCTTTAATGATTATTAAAATGGCTTTTCAAGCATGAAAATATGGGACTATACATGTTATTATTTGGCAGGCTTAAAATGCAACATTCAGTTCTATATAATATGTAACAGGGCTCCTGAGCTCAAAAAAGTTGAAGACCCCTGAAATAAACATTTTAAAAATAAAATTGAAGTCAGGATTTAATCTAACCTCCTCCATTCTCTTTTCTGTGAATGTGTGCATGTGTGTTTGTGCGTATGTTTGTTTCTCTGTTTGCTTCTGTGTGCGTATGTTCCAGGTGACCTTCTCAGATGCCATGAGGAGCAAAGCAAGGTTGTCTGTAACAGGGAGTACTGGCGAGAATGGACGTGTGATGAGTCCTGAGTTCCCCAAAGCAGTACATTCAGTGCCCTTTGTTAGACCTGGTGTGGGAATGAACGTCAGTCTGACTGATCTCTCCTGATGGATAAGAACCTGCCGAGTGCCTTACACAATGGTTTTCAATAGAGCGTGTTCTATTCTCTTTCCTGTCTCTCTTCCCTATCTCTCACCTTTCTTTTTGGCTGAATGGAGGATGGAGGCCTCATTTGATGTCATAGACATAATCCTTTCTTGGCCCTTTATAACAAAAGATGCACTCTTGTATTGGAATTGCACCAACTAACACAAAGACAGTCACTCGCTGTGCTGGTGACATATATCTCCCTGTAATGGATATTTTTGACGACAAACTTGACAAACGTGAAACTTACAGAAGCTCTGTGAAATGCTGTGAGCAAGAAAGAGAGAAGGTAATAACGTCTGTTTTCGTAACTGACACCATTCCATGTCTATTGCGGCTCAAGCACACTTTTCATTGCATCAGGATGTGAAATATCTTTTTATTAATAAAACAAGCAAAATGCTCTTATCAAAAATATTTGTATGTATTTTCACACAAATGGCTTTTAAATAAATCTGCTTACATTACCAGATAAGTAAACCTGTAAATCATAATCTTGATATACTTTCAAGAGTTTAGCTACTAGTTTAACATTTTAATGCCAAATATGTTGCTTATCCTGTAATGTATTAGTCCTCTGAAGTTTCTTATACATTCATTAACATTTTGGTGTTAATATGAAATATCTAGCAATGCTTGACATTTGAAAAGTGGGTGCCGTAGTACCTTCATTATCTTGTTTGGTTTTAAGAATCTGTATTTTTGTTTATCAAAAATCAGGGTAGCGGTTATAACATTAAAACGATGTTTACAATGTGAACATGACAAAAAAGGAAAAAAAGACTTTTAAAATAGAAAAAAAGAAAAGTACCTATTGTATTATTACATATGTTTTTCTGTAAATTTAATAGAAGTATACACATCAACAAAATGCTCTTTTAAAAAAAGCCAAATAATTGTGCCAAAATTACTGATATAGTCATATATTAATCTGTCATCAATGTGAATGTAGTCAATACATTCTGTAAGTTTTGTTCCTAAATGTACAGTTAGATGGTATACACGGTGATTTATCAAGGCTTTTATTTTATTTATTATGATTATTATTTTGATTTGCTTATAGTCATGTTAGCTCTAGCATCACAATGAGACATATGGCTTTTCATATTCACTCTTGAATTTGTTTTCATTTTTATAGTAATAATGAACAGCATCCAGTTTAAATATATTCTTACAAGATGAGGAATTTCATATTACAGGCCACAGCATCTGTGCTTATTCTTCAGTATTGACAGACAGATTTTAGGATTCTATGAGGGACATAACAACATTTTGTTCCGTAATGACCACAGTTTATAACTCAGTATGTTACAAAAACAATAACAAATGGTTAATACTTGACACCGCAATAAGACAAGAAAAAAAAAAGATGTTCCCTGCAGACAGAGTACATTTGTACACACAGATAACTGTCAAAATGTACAATAATGAACATTTTATTTGTCCTTTTTTTCTCTCTCTCTTCAACCTTATCTTCTTCAGCTCTTTTCTGGAAAGTTTTTCTTGCACCCTTGACAGGGGCAGATACTGGGTATCACTTTCAGTTTTGTCATAATATACTTTATACAAATTGAACAAGTCCATGTTATTTAAGGACCGCTCTCTGTACCATTTTGTAAATGAATGTGTGCCAACTTGTTTATTTTTTGGGATCCTTTCTAAATAAATCTGACTAATTATCTAATGTGTTAACTGAAGTTTTCAATGGCCAATTATGTTGGCTGTCCAAGGTGTGCTTGGGGTTCATAAAGATGCTTTATGCCAAAGTAACAGTATATGTCACTTGACAGATTGCATCATAAAGTGATTTATGAAGAGACTTAATCCTCTTTTCAAGCACAATGTGACAAAATATGCCCTGTGATTTTGCTAATGGAGCTTCATGAACATGGAATTCGTTTTTTTGCGTACGTTTACGATTCATAACATATGTGCTCTTCAATGCTCTTCTTTAAGTTTAACATCTTTTTAGGATGATTATAACTAAGGATTTTATTCTTCCCAATAGGTAATTCATTAAGTGATTTCCTTTCATTTCTTGTTGCTGTGAGATGGATTGTAATGGTCTGCTAGCTGATAGAAAGTAAGAGGGAGTAAGGTGTTTCTGATGATCATAAATAATCATGCTGTGACATCTCTGCACTGGTGTTAATGAATGTCACACGTTTGAGCTGACAGCTACCCTCCCCCTGCTTTTCATACATAATCTCCCTTCCACATTTTCAGCCCATATGGTGCTCAATAATTCTGGAGACATCCATTTTATATTTCATCTTACATTTAGTTTTAAAATATTAAGGCTCTTCCCAAACTTACGGTTGAAAGACTCTGCCTGTCCTACTTTTGTTCTTTTGTATTGGTGGTCCAAACACTGGACACTGTTTTTATATATATTTGAGTAATAGTATGTAAGTAAAAATATCCAACATTCAGTAGTCAAACTGCTGTGAAATAGCATTAAAGGCTTCTTCAAAAGACCTTTAAATATGGATTACAAAGAGGAAGAGAGTATCATCTGAAACACAACTAAGAGGATGAACAAACACGGTTAAAGGAATAGTTCTCCCAAAAATGAAGATTCCTCACAATACAAGTGAATTTGTACCAAAATGTAAAGCTCCAAAAATCACATAAAGGTAGCATAAAAGTAACCTTCAAGACTATAGTGGTTAAATCTATTTCTTCATATATCTATATCTTAGTACCCATTCACTTGCATTGTGAGGACCTACAGAGCTTAAGCATTCTTCCAAAAATCTTTGTGTTCAACAGAATAAAGAAAGTCATTCACATCTTGAGTGGCATAAATTAAATTAAAATTTAATTATTTTCATTTCATTTTTGGGCGAAATATCCCTTTAAATCTACATCAATGAAGCAGTGACTTTTGGGTTATATCCAGTACTTGTGAGTTACTTGGTTAATGATAAGCTATGGGGGTTGGTTAGCTAAACTTAAAAACCCACTGTCAGGGCTCAGATGGCTAACTATGCTGCAGTGTCCCTTTTTGCAACTCAATCAAAGCAGCCATTGATTAACTCAAGCATAGCACAGCAGAAGCAACAACAGGACTGCCCTGAATAATACCTCATATAGCCTTTCCTTTCATCTCCCTACTCTTATGGTCCTGAAGGGGTCTGCAAAGGAGTCAGAGTGTGGGCTGCAAGAATATGATTGCAGATTTTATGAAAACAAGTTGTGCAAAATTGACGCAAGCAAATTACTTGTGGTAAATCTCAGTTATCCTATTTTCAAATTGTGATTGTGTATGAAATAGTACATTGGTTAATTCAAATAACAAGATCTGGCATAATATATGCAAACATTCCTGCATTCATCTACATATTCATCAGAACTTATATCCTCTTCCAAAATACAAAATAATATATAGCCTTTAATGTAACCTGACCTCAATATCCCTCCATCTAGAATGGTGTAAAGTATATTTGTGCAATTGACTAATTGACAGCCCATTGGATTGAATTTGAATTCACAAATTTACCCTAGAAAAGAATTCTGAATTTGTGACCAATTTAAGGAAATATTAATTTGAAATTATGATCAGAGGCTAAATTCTCATTAAAAAATAATTTGTATTCATTCACTATTATTTTCATTTTTCCATTACAGAGATAATGAGAGCATTGCAAGCAGGACAAACTCATATTCGGTTCTTGTTTCCAGTACGTTTCAGATTATACAATTCAAGGACATGGCCCAGAGTGCACAGAGATGGAAACAAACATTGGAAAGAAAAAGAAGAGTCCACAAAATATCACTAAACCTCTTCAATTAGTCAAGTCAAGTCAAGTCAATTTTATTTGTATAGCGCCTTTCACAACACACATCGTTTCAAAGCAGCTTTACAGAAGTTCAGCATTAACAGATGATAAAAATGTAATGTCTATAAAGTCGATAAATCATCATCATTGTGCAGGGCTCCAAACTGCGACTAAAAAAAAAAAATGGTCGCATTTGCGACCAAATAAATTTATTTGCGAGTGTAATTTCTGTCAAGGTCGCCATTGGCGACAGTAAAAATTTACTCCCTTTGATTTTAAAATTTGCATTACATTTCCCGAAATACATTACAAAAGTTAATAGTGCTCTTAAAATTTTCAGTTGAATTTTCAGTTATACACAGAAAAAAGTAATTTTAAGATGAATGCATTTAAATTTCATAACAAGTAATCAAAGTAACAAGTAAATTAAATTGTATGGAATTTTGTTATGAAATTCAAATGTGTATACCTTAAAAATAGGCAAAAAAAAATGTTTGTGAAATTTCCTGTTATGCAGTACATTTTTACATATCCTACTATCATATACAGCATGTCACAATGTATTGGATAAAATATTAAATGCACAATAAAGATGGAAATCATATTTAAATGGATGAATTTTAAATAATTTTACAGTTTTTGGAACATGGCTTGTGTTAGAATTACACCAAGTTCTGTAATAATATAAAAATGTTAAAAGTTGACACACACGTAAGCTAACTTTCAGTCCCTCACTGAGCAATAGCTAACTTCAGCTCTTTATATCCATCTTGCTAGGTTATCTTGGTCATCCTGTTCATGTCCTTGTCATTGTGCAAATAATCAAGTTATGATGAATATTTTAAGTGCCTGAGCTTGCCTAGAGCATAATTCTGAATGTAAATTTAGTATAGCCTACCTTTTTATGGAAAACTATACATTAAAGTGATGCTGTATGACAGGAATGACCCATATCAATATTTGAAAGATGGTAAAGGTGAAAATCTCAACTAATTCCCTCCCTAAAGCATGCCACGTTGACGTGATATGTGAACCACAATTCAGCTGGGAGACAGTTTCACAGGGAACAGACCACCAGCCCTGTCTCAAAGTTGAAATGATATGAAGTCTTTTCTCTGTAGGGTTGACATTGGGGACATTGCTCATTGCTCATCTTCATTTGCCCCTGATTTTGTCTTCTCAAGTCTATCGTTAGACAACAGAAAAAAATCATATATTTTTTTCTCTCCTGCTGTAATGGGTTGGGATTCGACACAGAAGGCAAAAAATAGAACCTGTTATCCCCTGGCTGAGTTGTCATGGAAACAGCTTTGGCTGTGCTCTTTCCTGTGTGAGGAACAAGATGCCGTTTAGCATGTGCGATATGAAGATTATGCCGTAATTGAAACGTTTCCATGTCATCCTTACAAGTCATTAACACATGTCTGCAGCAACTGATCATGTGATCTTTTGACCTCAAAAATGTGTAGGCACTGGCTGTGTTAGTTATTGAACACACTCATTTGTGCCACAGTTCAACTAGTGTTTTGCCGCCTCACACTGCATGAGTTTCTATAGCAACCACTTCCGTGTGGTGATAACCCAGCTCATGCATGAGAGATTTTCCAATGTGCAAGGGTATTAATGTGCTTTATGTAACTGAGCATGTTGCGATAGAAACCACAAATATTCTTTTGAGAGGCATAAACTTGAAAATTAACAGATACAACAGACTGTTACTCTTACAATCTACAAAATTGCACTTTATCTTGTTTTCATTGCTTGGTTTCAGCTTTTTAAAATAGCTATATATCTAAAACATAATAAAATAAAGCTCTTAAAGGTGAAGTGTCTAATATATTCAAAGTTATAATGGTTTTCACCTTATCTCTCAGCCACTTCTTAAACAGTATAAACTGTGATGCTGAAAAAGCATTGCTTACTTTTATCGAAATTTTCCAATTTAGTATCAGTGTTGAGTGTAATCTGAGAAAGTAATTAATTATGAAAAGTCCAGTTCTGAAAGTGCAGCTCCTGTCCTGGCTCTGCAACCCCTCCTTGGTCCAAGGCCCATCAGCTGCGATGAGTGTTCCAGTCCCCAACGTTGCATCTAACTCACACCAGGGTTCCAGTGTGCAGGCCCAGCAATGCATCTAACTTGCACCAGACACTCCTTGCTCCATTCCTGGAGAAGTGGAGACACCAGCAGGTAGAAACTGGTCTCCCAAGGAAAGGCACACACTGTTTTAAAGGCAGCAGTGATTAGGCTCTTCATTGTGTTCAGGTGAGCCCCATCGTGCGCCGCCAAACAGGGAAAAGTCACCGCGGGCGACGATGATCCACGGGAGGGGTGTGTCATTCCGAAACAACTGGTATAATAAATTGTGTATCTTTAACTCAGATTTCACCAAAAAATGCTAAATTTACAGTCTTGTATAGCTAATGCACTTGCGCGTTCTCGGGTTGATTGACAGGCGATTGTATCTATAAGGTGATTGGCTATTTAACCTGTAAGGTGTTACTTCCTTTCTAGGTTGGCTGTTGGCTGCCATTGGGCATTCCGATTTCTCCCATTAATTTTAATAGAAGTGGCCTTTCTCTTCTATAGTCTCTGTTTTGACAAGCAGGAAATGTTCATGGAACAATGAGGTCACCGATGAACAGTCTTTGAAATGGTCTATAGTATATAGAATATAGAAATATAGACATCATTTTAATTAGCTTAATGGAAAAAAAAAACATTTATGTGAAAAGAAAGTAATTTAAAAGTAAATTAATTAGTAATCTGATTACTTGTCCCATGAAGTCATGAGTTATGTAATCTTATTCCAATTTTAAAAAGTAATTGGCAATTTCCAGTTTACGAAGAAAAAAAAAATTCCTACTTGGAAAAGTGCAATGGAACTTCTAACTTGGAAAATCATGCAGATATTTACAACTTTGATTTCATGGCAACAAGGGAGATTTACATATTTAATGATAAACATTCACTTTTATGAAATAATTGCCTATACATCAATGAGTTAGATTTCCAGCATTATGTGATTGCTGGATTAATTATACTTGTTCAGCTATCATTTGCAGAGACAGGTGTTTAAAACACAGTAAACTATATTCTCTTTAGATAATCGTCCACCTGTAGAACAAATGCAAGCATTTCTTAACATTGTTCATCCTCAGCAATTTGGTTGCTAGGAGACGTCTTCCGACAATCGAACATATGCTAATCTAGCGGGAGTGTTGCAACTTTGTCATCTTCATGGAATGCCTTTATGGTCGGAGATCGAAAAAAGATATTCTTCTAATTACTGAGATAACAAACTCTGTGGTTCTATCATTCGAGATAGCCGTAACGGTCAACTTTACGGTATTGCGACAGTAAGTCACCGTTTCCAGACACAATACAAATTAATTGGGAGAGCTGTATACTGACACCGACCTGTCGCAAAATTGACTATCTTTTCTTAAAACAGCAATTTTATCATAGTAAACTTCACACTTAGTTAATTCCAAAAGGATTTTTTAGTGTCGAACATGTTGAAGATTAGTCGACAGGTAGAGTGACCACCTGGGGACAGTCCCGAAATCAGCTTTGTCCCGCAAGCAAGCAGTGTCCCGCATTTCAATTTTGTCTGTATAATTGTATTATTATTATTATTATTATTATTATTATTTCGGCATCATTTTATTTCATCGTCCTTTAATTACAAAATCACTATAAAAAAAAGTTAATAAGAAAACACTGAACATGCGCAGCACAGCCTTTTTTCTTGCCAGAGCGGGAAAACACTGAAAGAAAATATATACACGGTTAAAAACAGTTAGAGGTGACCCTAAAAAAGGAGAGTGCAGGGTATGCCACCGAAGTTTCACGGACAGCTCTGCTGAACATTTCAGTGCCCCAAACATGACAGCTCTGGTATCTTTGGCTTTGAACATTCCTGTCACCAACGCGTTCGTGGAGAGGGTGTTTTCAATGATGACTGCTGCGTGGACAGAGACAAGGAACTGAGCATCTGTGGACCTCATCAAAATTGAAATCCTGGTGAAAGTGAACTACAGCTACACCTGCCAGGAGTTCTACAGTCATAATGAATGAGAAGGTCCTACTCGAAGCAGCCAGGTCAGACAAAAAATAAAATCAAAAATACATTCAAGATGCACTAAATCAGAACGCATTTAATCTTTCTAGTCTTTAATAATGGAATTGATGTGATTATTTGGAAATGTGCTTTTTAACGATTAAATTATTAGTTTCACTTCATTAAATTTAGATTGAGTAGGTCTGTGTTGTTAAAATTAGTTTGTATGGTAGACCTTATGCCAAACTGAGTGACGTTCACAGCGCCGGTCAGCGCCGTCATTAACATTTAACATCACTGCAAAAATACATCTAATATAAAATCAATATTTATTCACCTAATACAATAATAGTAAGTTATCTCTCCCTCATGTACCGCATTGTCCCGCAAAATCAGGTCTGCTGACCTGCAACAGAGCAATAGCCAGGTGGTCACCCTACCAACAGGGTGTCAATTCATTAAGTAATGAGCTGTTTCCTCACATAAGCAGTTTATTCAGCACACTGTATCATGTTCTCCTTAGACATTCATTCAAAAAGAACGGCCTCTTGTCTCCTCGGCAGAGTAACACCCATAGAATTTATATGGGACCGCCATTGTTATGCAATTTTAAGATACCAGATTATTCCACATTTTAATTTAAAAGGAACAGAGCCGTACATAGCCAGACTGACAGCATAAGGTCTGGTCCACATTGCAGCTTCTAATCGCCAGAAATGGCCTACTTAGATGGGAGGAAACTAGATATATGAAATGGCAGACTGGTGCATTTGCATTTACATTTATGTATTTCACTTTTATCCAAAGTGATTTACAGTGCACTTATTACAGGGGCAACCCCCCCCTGAGCAACCTGGAGTTAAGAGCCTTGCTCAAGGACACAATGGTGGTGGCCGTGGGGGTCGAACCATCAACCTTCTGATTAACAGTTATGTGCTGTAGCCCACTACGTCACCAGCACTCACCACTCTCTCACTGGTGCACACAAACTGCCAGAAATAGAAGTAGAAGTGAGCCAACCAGATTTGAACAGATTGTGTTTGCCAGTTTTGCTTGCCATATGCATCAGTCAGTCAGACTTCGGGGGGTCTGTGGGTGTGCTGTGTGAGACTGATACTAGGAGTTTTTGTTGAAACTAAAAATCAATTTGTGACAGGGCGGAGGGCAGGGCCGGCTCGTGATTCTACACACCCGGTCACTTATCAGGCTAATGAAGTCTCCGAGAGGGTTAAAGGCTGACTGCGGACGGTGGTGCGACAGAGAGAGTGCGTTTATGGGCAGCTGTCTGACACCTTTGTGTGTTTGTGTCTTTTCGTTCTTTATTAAAAATATTATTTATATTTTCAAGCCGGTTCACGCCTCCTCCTTTCCATTAATACCGTTACACTGGTGCCAAAAACCGGGAAGGAGGAGGAAGCGGAGGAACGGCCGCCAACCGTGAGGGGAGAAGGGGCTCCTAGCCAACTGCCTGGAGTGGTCAGGGCTGCTGCCAGGGGTGGGGGGATACCCCTACCAGCCACTAAACACGGAGGGGTCAAGAGGACCAACGACCGCGAGCGGGGAGGGGCTCCCGGCCTACAGCCTGGAGCATGAGAACCACTGCTAGGGGCGGGGGATACCCCTTCTGTTCCCCGAGATCGCGGCGGGGTGTTCTGTACACCAGGGACTGGACGACTGCCTCCGATCCGCCAGGGGAGGCGTGGCTGTCGTCTGTTAGAGGGTGGAGGAGTGGCCAGGGACCAAGCTACGGCATATCGGAGAACCGGCGAGTAAGTGTCTCTCTCTCTCTCTCTCTCTCTCTCTCTCACTGCTGCTCCGCGTTGGCTTTTCCCCTCTCTTTTAAATTTTACTGAGTTTTTTTGTTGGGGTTCTACACTGTTACAGGAAGTACCCTCTATTTGACTCATTATTGTTTCCCTCCCCGTCCCCTCCCAGATTCTGGAAGGCGGGCATGACCTGCCGGCAGATGGGGCATAAAGCACGCCCTCCCCTAGGGAAAGGGGGGGGGGGTGTACGTCATGCCGGGGGCTCCCCGGCCTGAGAGAAAGAGGGAGGAATATGACAGGGCGGAGGGCGGGGCCGGGTCATGACTCTACACACCCGGTTCCTTATCAGGCTAATCAAGCCTCCGAGAGGGATAAAGGCCAACTGAGAGAGAGTGTTTACGGGCAGCTATCCGACACCTTTGTGTGTTTGTGTCTTTTCGTTTAAGTACTTTATTAAAAATATTATTTATATTGTTGTGGCACGGTGGAGGGCGGGACCGCCTGGTCCCGTATTAGGCTGATTAAGCCGTCAAGAGGGATAAAGGCCACTCGTGGACGGCGGTGTGGCAGAGAGAGATCGTTCACGGACATGTCCGTTGTCTTATGTGTTTGTATTTTGAGTTTTCCATTAAACCTTTAGTTGTATGTCAAAGCCGGTTTCTCGCCTCTTCCTTGCCCGTGAAAATGAACTGTGTTACATTGGTGCCGAAAGCCCGGGAAGGAAGAGGGATACGCCGTAGCAGAGTTCTCACCACTGCCCAGCGGAGCAGCCGCGGCCATCTGCCGGGGGACGGAGGAGCCCAGCCGCCTGGACGTGGAGGAACGGCCGCCGACCGCGAGGGGAGAAGGGGCTCCTGGCCGACTGCCTGGCAGAACCGCTGCCAGGGGTGGGGGGAGGCCCCTTCGACTCCCCAGGAATGCGGTGGGGTGTTCCGTCCGCCAGGGGCTGAGGATTGCCTCCGATCCGGCCGGAGAGGCGCGGCTGTCGTCCTGTAGAGGGTGGAGAGGTGGCTGAGGAACGAGCTACGGCGTATCAGAGAACCAGCGAGTAAGTTTTTTTTTTTTTATCTCTCCTCTCTCTTTCTCGCTGCCACTCTGCGTTGGCCTTTTCCCTCTTTTTTAAATTATGGTGTTTGTGGGAGGGGAGGTACTGCCCAGTGCAGGAAGGACCCCCCCCCACGTTTTTTTAAATTATTGTTGTTTCCCCTCCCCTTGCCCCCTCCCTCGTCCAGGTTGATGGAGATGACCCGCCGGCAGACCGCGCGGGAGGCGCCCCCCCCCCCCCCCCCCAGGGGATGTACGTCAGGCTGGGTGTCCCCAGCCTGAAAGAACGGGGGAGGAATGTGGCACGGTGGAGGGCGGGACCGGGGAGTGATTACGCACGCCCGGTCCCGTATTAGGATGATCAAGCCGTCAAGAGGGATAAAGGCCACTCGTGGACGGCGGTGTGGCAGAGAGAGATCATTCACGGACATGCCCGTTGTCTTATGTGTTTGTATTTTGAGTTTTCCATTAAACCTTTAGTTGTATGTCAAGCCGGTTTCTCGCCTCTTCCTTGCCCGTGAAAATGAACTTTGTTACAATTGTCAAGCACGTTCTTACCTCCTCCTTCCATTAATACCATTACAGAATTGTTTTGCAGTTTTGTTAGAAATTAAACTCAATGAAACACCTGCCAATATCCAATTTGATGGTGTTACAATGATAAAATTCAAAGTGGGTACAGTTGATAGAGGCTTTAGACAGATAGAGACTATTCGTACTCTCTTACGAATAGTCAGCAGAAGGGAGTGGGTGATCTCCAATTCCTTAATGTTCCACATTATTCATGCTCACTTACACCCCCTCAAAGCCAGAGCAGTAAAATTAAATGGTGCGTCACTAGGAGAGGGGAGATATGTGACTCTTGTATGACTGAAGCAATGGCAGAGATTATGAGTCACTTCTCCTTAGCAACAAATAAATAAATAAATCTCTAAATGAAAGCAGCAGTGTGATTCAATGATTGTCCCCATGGGTCTAAAGCTACAGTGGCATTACAGGCTAAAGCAGTAAAATATAAAAGCAAGTATGCAGAGCACGTGCGTGTGATTGGTTTGTGTATGTGTAATCTCATGTTTGTTATAATCAACTCATTAATCCAGTCTAATTCTTACCTTGAGTATACTTCAGTGCCAAGGGTAGAGCAAATTGTGAGGCTGATATGAGACATGGCATATACTTTATTACTCTATCCATCTTTATATATTAAACATTATATTGCCTTTCATCAAAATTCGAAATATGACTTTCAAAGCCTCATTAACTGAAGAAAATTACAAATGCAAAAGCCAAATAAACTGATTTATCACTGTTATTAAATTGCCCAGATTACACGATTACTTGCTTGATTGCCACATTTTTATTTTTGCACATCTCCTATTGTGTTGCTCAGAAGAAGTAAAGTCACACTGATTTGGAACTACATGAGTAAATAGTAATAGAAAATTACGTCTCATGTGAACTGTCCTTTTAAACGCTATCAGCATACCAAATTGATGCCATAAATGTGATAGTGTTGAGCTAATAAGTATGTTTACATGCACACTAATATGCTGATAACTACCAAAAATCAGTCAAAAAGAATCTGACAGCACAAGAAAGCCACAATTACTTGAGACTTTGAATATTCATTAAATATTCCCTGCTTTTAATGTCAAAAATTAAACAGGCATGCAACACAAAATCAATGTAAAAGGAAAAAAATCTACATGTGATTATCTTTTTTTGTTTAAACCATTGATGATCTTACCCCAGAAAAGTAATCCTATTCACACCGTTAACATGACCACACAATTTGTCGGCTTATCAAGCATAGATCGTGCAAGTAGTCACACCTAATGTTACTACAGTAGGTTAAATAATTGGAACAAATGTCTCACTTGCGGTTGTCTCTGCACATTAAGGTGACATAATAGAAAAATCAAATATTACATACAGTAGCATCAAATTATGAGTGTATTTCTTTTAGCTAGCCAGTCCCCAACCATAATGCTGGCTGGAGTTAAAAAATAAATATATATATTTTTTTACAGATGAATGCAGTTTGTGTTTCAGATAAGACATTTACAGCCAGAATTTAATACAACCATGCATAACTTTGGGAAGGGGAATGTAGGGACAGAGTTGACTGCTTAGCGAGACCTCCATTTATGGAAATGCTGATGATACCTGTTTCACTGCATGTTTCCTTACCAATTCCAAGCAAGATTAAACTGAAACGGTTTTCAATTAAATGGAAATGAGCTTGACGAACCAGCAAGGAAATCATGTCTGCAGGTGGGAATCCTCTTTCAATTTATTTTCAAAACCTTTCCAAGATACTTAGCCCTCTGTGAGTCTTCGTCACAGATGCAGCAGGAGACTGTAGATGTGTTCTTGCAAGATGGGTTTTACATGTCCTCAGATGCATATCTAGATTAAAGCTCTACTTCTTAATGGAAAATTCAGATTTATGCTTGCAGACATGTTTTTTTTAAATGTTCTGAAATTGTCTATGTTTGATTGAATATGTGTGAGTGACTGATCTGTCATGCATGTTTACTCTTAAAAGTTTTTTCCGTCTACTTCAGTGTGCTCTAGGGGTGGGTGTGTTGGCCAGGGACTGTGTTGGCCAGGTTTCAAGGAACGAAAACGAAAACAAGCAACATTTTTAGCAGAGCGTAACCGAAAACGTGAAAGTTTTATTTTTAAATGATTGTAAACTGTTATAACCGGTTAATTTTGTTCAGATAATTTTTTCATGAAACTAAAAGCCAAAGGGTTTATCAGAGTAAATTTTTGGATCTACACCACTTCATGTTGCCCGGATCCTAAGGAAACTGCAGCATCACACATTTATTTACTTAAATGCCCATTGTGGATGTTGCATTCTCTGAATAAAGAATTGTAGAACTATGTACAAATACTACATATACAGTACATGCAGGGTAAATCCAGATACAAGGAAAACATTATTAGAGGTAAAAATTACATTTCTCAGTTGTTTCCAAGTCTTTGTATTTAATTATTGTTATATATGATGCATTAATACATATTTGATGCTGCCGGGTTTTGACTCATAGAGGCAGATCTGTATATAAAATGATACTTAACTGTTATTAAACAACTTGTTATGATTTCTATGACAATAATTCCACCACACCGGAATGTATTGCTTATTTTCGCTTATTTTGGGGAGGTAACTTGCTTATTTTGGGCTTGTTTTACCAGACCATGCAGCCTAATTCTCTAGCAAGATTACTAACCATTCTTTTATTATGTTCTAACCAGTAACATTTTGGAAAGGAGGCTGCGGAACTTCTGAACGGAACAAAAAACTACAGTTTTTGCAGAGAATGAACCGACATGAAAAAGATTGAGTTTTTAGTCCCCTGGTGTCTTTTCACATCTTTGTGCCTTAGTATAGGACACAGCAGCTCTACTATCATGATGCATACAGTAGAACATATCTGAATTATACATATTTAAATCTGAAACTTAGTATCAAGGACATATTAAAAATAAGGAAAGAGGTCATCATTTTGTCTATTCCATCTCTCTCAGGCTTTCACAGATGCCACTGAAAGCATCCCAGGGTAACACTTGACATATGGTGGACATGGTGAGAGGACTTGGTGCCAAAGAAGAACAGAAGGGCAGTTCCCTGGTAGGGAATTAGGCACAGTACCCAGACCAAGTGAGTGAGATTGCTGGGTCTGAAGGTGCAGTATCTTACAGCTTAAAAAAATAAAAATTTCTTGATCAAATAATTTTCCTAAAAATGGATGTTCACATATGTGGACAGCAGGACTAGGTTGTGAAATTGTAAGTAATACCAAGCTATAGAAAGTCAGAATGTGTCCAGGAGTGTTGGGTATTAATTTTTTTTGCGATGTTATACAACTTATAGCTAAATAAATATTTCTGATTAAAAGTAATGGCCTACATCATCAAATCACTGCCAACCATGTTCAAATAAAATATTGCATATTACAATTCTGAATATATCTACTGATTACCATTGCCCCATATCTGCCAATCATGTTGAGTGGTCCAAATATCATCTGCAGCCTGACACTGAACTTTTGGTCGGATTTTAGGAATGTATGCACTTAGATGTATAGAGGCACCCTTGCTCCCTATTTAGTGAATGACTTAACCTCCAGTGTGCTGTCAGTCTTCACTGGTCTCTTTATGTGATTATACGTTGCATATAGCGAAGCCAAAATACAATGTCCATACATATGGAAGCAGGGTCGCATGAGGTTAAACACAAATGTATGTGAATTAAAATTTTTGGGTGAACTATTGCTAAATTGAAAAGTTGATGTCTGCACACTGAATGACAATTAGACTGAAAATAGCTAAAATATATACAGTATATAGGCCTATATTTTTTATTGTAATCTTGCATAGTGAAAAAGTGTATATAAAAATAGATTATAAATAAAGGACTTTTTATAAAAATGCACTCCCTTTCGAAACCTATACAACTTTTTTATTTTCTTTCATGAACACAAAAGGAGTAATTTACAGCAGAATGTCCTTGCTGCTCTTTTCCGTATAATGGAAGTGAAGGTGACCATGACTGTCAAGCTAAATTTTCAAGGCAACGAAATAAGGGCGTAAATGATGACAGAATATAAATTTTTGGTTGGTGGAACTATCCCTTTAAGATAAGGACATCTAGAGGTTGCTGCCGCTGCACTTCATGTGAGCAGCTGCAGGGGTGGACATATGTGAGCTTGTAGGGCTGTTTAAAGGGAGAGGGCAAACAGTTCATCGACTTCAGCACAGCCCCCCTCATGCTACCACATGAGGCGCCTATCTCAGTAGGCTTCTCATTTGTTGACTGGCACATTATTAATCCTGATGTACAACTGATAGCTACCACTGAGCCTGTTAGCAACATCCATGTATATGTCAAGGCTTCCAAGAGAGAGGAAATAAAAAGGAACAATAACCCCTAAGGCCCAAAACAGAGACGAATGTAATATTAATGAAGTAAAAAACAAATTGTGAGCTCTTTTGTTTGGCAAAAACAAAACAGCATATCAAAAGACTTGGCTTCCATTGTGTTGGAGTCACAGTGTATCTTCAGTGTTTTGGCTAGGCACAGAGAAACATTTCTTTGTGGCATACGTAATCTGCATCAATTTGCATTTGTTTTACTGTGTCGTTACATAATCTGAGTGCTACTGCACTGACTACAGTAAACTAATTTGGGCATTTTAAATGTTGCTTAATCTGCAGGATATTCTGAGCTCATAGCAATCAGATTTTTTGAGAAACATTATTATTTTTGCAATTCTGTTTGGTGCGCACTTCACCTTTAACATTGTCAAAAATAAGATAAATCCACTATATTTGTTTTTATAATCAACAGAATTTTTGTCTTGTCTAATTGTATTAATTCAGAGAGATAGAAACTGAGAGAAATATAGGTGTTGTTTGGTAGTTGTCAGCATTTAAACCTTTTCCTAATCCAATGTCCCTTAATTTTTCACCCTTTCCTACTGTTGAGAGCTGTGACACCCTCTTACCCTCTCTCCTAAAGCCTATTTGGCTAGTTCAAAGACATCCTTAACTATTGAGTTCTTGTGCGGTTGAATAGCTAGAGCTTTGTTCCCTCTCTCTTTTTTACCCCACACGCCCCTCTGTCTGTCTGTACTCTTGATCTTAGATAGTCTGTATAATCATTACTGCCATTACACATTCAGCAGGGCAAAGACTGCCTCTGGCAAACCAAGCAATGAGATAAAAATGGAGATCCAGGAGCTCTCAATGCTCTGCTTGGCTATTTATTGGTGTGTTTATGCACTTTTTTTTTTCTTGTCTCAGCGACTTTTAAACTGTATATCCAAATCATTTATCCTCATCAATTAACACATAGACAGTAAAGGTGCACTGTAAATGTTTGGGGGGAATCAGTATTTTAAGAAAAGAGCTCAAAAATAAGCAAATAACAGCACACATCATATTGTTAATGTCTGGGTAAGAAAAATGAATAAAATAAATATACACTGGTGGCCAAAAGTTTTGGAATAATGTACAGATTTTGCTCTTGTGGAAAGAAATTTTAGGTACTTTTATTCACCAAAGTGGCATTCAACTAATCACAATGTATAGTCAGGACATTAATAACATGAAAAATGACTATTATAATTTGAAAAAATAAATAATAATAATAATAATAATTTCTGAACTTCTTAAACTACTTCAAAGAGTTCTCATTAAAAAAATCATCCACAATGACAGCATTGCAGATCCTTGGCATTCTAGCTGTCAGATTGTCCAGATACTCAGATGATATTTCACTCCATGCTTCCTGTAGCACTTGCCATAGCACTTGACTTGTCGGACACTTCTCACGCACATTGCAGTCTAGCTGATCCCACAAAAGCTCAATGGGGTTAAGATCCATAACACTCTTTTCCAATTATATGCTGTCCAATCTCTGTGTTTCTTTGCCCACTCTAACATTTTCTTTTTGTTTTCCTTTTGTTGTCAGCTGAGCACATGTGAGGTGTCTATTTCTCAAACTAGAGACTCTGATGTACTTATCCTCTTGTTTAGTTGTACATCTGACCTTCCGCATCTCTTTCTGTCCATGTTAGAGCCAGTTGTCCTTTGTCTTTGAAGACTGTAGTGTACACCTTTGTATGACATCTTCAGTTTTTTTGGAAATTTCAAGCATTGTTTAGCCTCCATTGCTCTAAACAGTGATTGGCTGATGAGTTTCTAGAGAAAGCTGTTTCTTTTTTGCTATTTTTGACCTAACATTGATCTTAAGACATGCCAGTCTATTGCATACTCCTGCAACTCAAAAACAAACACAAAGACAACTTAATGAACCAAATAGCTTTCAGCTGTGTTTGATATAATGGAAAGGGATTTTCTAGTACCGAATTAGCAACTTAGCATGATTACTCAAGGAAAATGTGTTGGAGTGATGGCTGCTAGAAATGGAGCCTGTCTAGATTTGATCAAAAAGGAATTTTTTTCAAATAGTGATGGTGCTGTTTTTTACATCAGTAATGTCCTGACTTCATTTTGTGATTAGCTGAATGCCACTTTAGTGAATTAAAGTACCATCCTTCCAAAACAGCAAAAACTGTACATTATTCCAAACCTTTGGCAGCCAATATATATATATATATATATATATATATATATATATATTAGGGCTGTTCGTTTAACATTGGGCTATAGTATGGAAGATTCCTGAGAAATGCAAGCTTTTAGTACCACCTGTTTACTCCAGAGGGCAGTAAGTTTAATTTCAGCTGTATGAGTAATGCACAGTTTATACAGTGAAGAAAACACTTCAGTAGGCTGAACAACACAAACATGCATTACGTTCTTGCGTTCAAAACACTTGAAGCAGCACAAATGCAAACTAAGAGATCTCAAGATGTGTTTAAAGATTGAGTATTAAACTATATTTAACTTGACACTCGACTTGTTTTTGGTCTGATTTCTGCAAGATTGTTAGAGATCATATTATTCCCAGCTTTCAACTTTGTTTTGAAAATGTTTTATTTATTTTTATTTTTTTTAGCTATGACATGGAATATTATTTGATTAATCTGCTATTTGTAATTTCTGCTTTTGTTGGCAAAGTTTAGTATTCATAAATGTAAGTATGGTGGCTATAAAACAGTAGTTTTAATTTTTAATTCAGAGGTTCAGCAATACCTAAGAACAATTTCCAATTTGAGTAACAAGATAGCTGTAAAGTGTATTGAAATATGTAAACAATTTAATATTTTTATTTAAACTGTTTATTTATTTATTTTTCTTTTTGTTGTTTGTTTTAATATACGTCTTGGCTCTAGATGTAAAAGTTTTGTAAGCATTACTAAAAAAACGAATAAAAAAATATCTGATGCAGCTGTAAATTGACTGGCTCTTAAACAAGCCCTCATAATAAATCTCGAACTGATTAGCAAATTCACTTGTGAAATGGATTGCTGTGATCTGTATGCCAATGATTGGATTATGATCAATAATATGGTAGTAAACAATACATTGTATTCTAAAGCTACTTTTTGTATTGTCTTATCAATGATTAACTCTTCTGCCACAAGAATACATTTTAATTATCAGATTTTTTTTTAAATTATATATATAATTTTTAAATATTTAAAGATAACAATGTATAATTATATATTGATATAAATATGTATAATCATTATATATTGAATTATTGTGATATGAGAGGCTTTCTCAACAAATATTTGTATATGTGGTTAAATGCGATTATTCACAATTAGTTATGTCACAGAGCTACACATTGTTAAGAGAGAGTGAGAAAAGTACAGATGTGTGTGTGCGTGTGTGTGTGTGTGTGTGTGTGCATTATGTTCCACTGGAGTGAAGTAATAAAGAATGCTTGGGGACATTGTCATGACCCTTATAAACAGTGGAGTGTGAGTGTATGCTTCTTTTGCCACTTCTTTTGCTCCAGGGTAATCTATATGCAAGATTTGTCTGTCATAATTAAGTGCACAGAGATGCTGCTGTTTTCTCGTTTCCTGCTTTGATCTCATGTAGATAGAGTTGTTTTCAGCAGACATTTACCTAACAGAGTATCACTTAAATATATCAGTTCCCCCTCTGTCGCTCACTTCGACGTTGTGTCGAAATAGCAACACTAGGGATCTCTCTTGAGCACCGAATATGTCTCTGATCTATGAAAAAAGGCCAATGAGAAGTTGGCAGACAGTTTTTGTATACCCTGCCCCCGGACATACGGGTATAAAAGCGGGGAAATACGTCGAGTTCATTCAGAAATTTTCTTCGGAGCCGATGGTTGTACTGCAGTGAGCTGCGAGTCATACACCCGTTCCTGTTCCTCTGACGCTTTCTGCTGTTGGATCTACGGCGCACTTCAGCGGCTTTCTCCTTCCTTGCACGGCAGTGCAGTTTGCCCCTGGGCACTTCGACAGTGCTGAGCACATTAAAAGAGTGATATTTCTTTTAAATGAGTGTTTTCCTCTATTAGAGCAATACACAGCGGCGTTGAACATCCTTTTCAGGACGCGTCTTTATAAAGATGCCATTCCGCCCCTGTGTGGTTCCTAGATGCAGTAGAGTGCTCTCCACTTCAGACAGCCACAGGCATTGTCTCGTGTGTCTAGGCAGAGATCACACCGAGGCAGTGTTTGTGGATGGTTCCACGAGATTGAGGACGATGCGGCTGGTAATGGAGGCGATCTGGTGATGGCAGCGGGTGCAGCTCCGCCTGGTACGTCTCGCCCGTCGTCTCCTCCTTTGGAGCCAGCGACCTCAATGTGGTAGCGACGCGCTGTCACGACAACGCTTGCACAGTGGAGAGTGGAGGCTTCACCCCCAGTCGAACCAGCTGATTTGGGAACGGTTCGGCAAGGCCCAGGTAGACCTGTTTGCCTGAACAGAGGTTCCCCTTGGGGCAGACGCACTGGCACACAGCTGGCCTGCGGAGCTGCTCAAGTATGCATTTCCCCCAGTGAGCCTTCTTGCACAGGTGCTGTGTAAGGTCAGCGAGGACGAGGAACAAGTCACCCTAGTGGTTCCCTATTGGCCCACCCGGCCTGGTTCTCGGACCTCTTACTCCTCGCGACAGACCCTCCCAGGCAAATTCCCCTGAGGAAAGACCTTCTTTCTCAGGGACGGGGCACGCTCTGGTATCCGCACCCAGACCTCTAGAACCTCTACGTCTGGCCCCTGGATGGTCCTACCACCTGCCGTCGTAAACACAATCAGCCAAGCCAGAGCCCCTTCTACCAGGCATATTCACGCCCTGAAGTGACGCCTGTTCGCAAATTGGTGTTCTTCCCAGGCTGAAGACCCACAGAAGTGCAGAGTTAGGTCAGTGCTCTTATTTCTGCAGGAGAGGCTGGAGGGGAGGCTGTCCCATTCCACCCTAAAGGTGTATGTCACTGCCATCACGGCCCACCACGACGCAGTAGTCAGCAAGTCTTTGGGTAAGCACGACTTAATCATCAGGTTCCTAAGAGGCGCCCAGAGGTTGAATCCTTCCTGGCCAAGCCTGTTCCCCTCATGGGACCTCTCAGTGGTCCTTTCGGGCCTTCAGAGACCTCCCTTCGAGCCGCTAGAATCAGCTGGACTCAGGTCCCTCTCTCTAAAGACGGCCCTGCTGATCATGCTCGCCTCCATCAAGAGGGTTGGGGACCTGCAAGCGTTCTCTGTTAGCGGCACTTGCCTGGAGTTCGGTCCAGCAGACACATATGTGATCCTAAGAC
Source organism: Moxostoma hubbsi (assembly GCA_032164185.1). Taxonomy (NCBI): domain Eukaryota; kingdom Metazoa; phylum Chordata; class Actinopteri; order Cypriniformes; family Catostomidae; genus Moxostoma; species Moxostoma hubbsi. The sequence goes on from JAVLUX010000016.1 coordinate 19,805,897, forward strand.
GTGACCGGGCTACGTGCCCAAGGTTCCTACCACGCTCTTTAGAGACCAGGTAGTGAACCTGCAAGCGCTGCCCCGGGAGGAGGCAGACCCAACCCCTTCATTGCTGTGTCCGGTACGTGCTTTGCGTACCTACTTGGACCGCACACAGAGCTTTAGATGTTCTGAGCAGCTCTTTGTCTGCTTTGGTGGACAGCGGAAAGGGAACGCTGTCTCCAAACAGAGGCTTTCCCACTGGGTAGTGGATGCCATTTCATTGGCCTATCACACCCAGGCCGTTACTTTTGGTTGCCCCAATCCTGAATATGTTGTTACAATTTTGGCTTCTCGTGTTCTTCTTAAAGAGTATTAACAATGCATATAAACATTTCTTTGTTATAGTGTATGAAAGGAGATATTTATAAAAGTGTCTGCTATTGTCACATAGTTTAGCATTGTCTAAACCTTCAATAAAGATACACACTTATGCTCCAGTGTGTTATGTTATAATCCCATATCAACACACACAGAGACCCAGAGGTGATGGATAACAAGCAAACAATGGCAAAAGTTTTAAACAGATGTTCAAGTGTCTGATGCACAGGGGACATGTGCTGAAATTCTCTCTTGGCAGCATGCAATTACGCTCTGCCTTCATTTATTTATACATTTTGAATTTACCTTGACACTCTCCATTCTCTCAGCAGTAAAACATCTTAAAAAGTTCTCTGTGAATGTCAGAGAACATTTAAAAAGTCTTTGTACTTATTTGTTTTTTGTTGGCTTGTCATATTTTTAGCTCTTAGCATTCTCCAATGAAAGTAAAAAAAAACAAAACAATGATCAGTTATACCGTATATTTATGTGTGGATGAATATTTGTGTATTTTAGTTTTTATTCCTTTTATAGTAATGCACTTGAATTCATGGTCATCAATAAAGTATGATATGTGATGGAGACATTACACAGTGGGTTGTGCATTCGCTTGTGACAAATAATAGCTTTTGTGCTCATGAGGATGTATTGTATGTTTAAGTCTAATTGGTGTCATGTCCCATTCATTTCCCCTATTTCACTCCCTCTTACTTTGCTGTGAATGCAAAAAGGCCATAAATAAATTTTTTGTTTTTAAAAAGTATGGTGCTAAATACCCCATGGCACAATACGGAACTAGGATACACACTATAGATTAGAGTATTGGACCAAAAATAATGTAAATTTAGAAATATCCTGCATGGCTACATTAGCCTGATGATGTGGAATCATAATCATGTTGTTTAGGCATAAAATAACCCCCAAAATTCCAAAGGAAACACAAATAAAACTGTTTAATATGATTATTTCTTTAATACCAGCCCAAACATAAAAACAGAAAGCTAGCATCATTAGGTATCTAAACTATTAGGTGCTTTAATATATATATATATATATATATATATATATATATATATATATATATATATATATATATATATATATATGTCTGTGGCCACATCACTAAGAACACTTGAGTTTGAGCAATATTCCCTATTGTGATGCAATAAGCTATATAACACAATTTTTATTAAAATTTTTGCCACCCAATGGAACTGTTACAATTACTATATTGATTTGTCCATACAAACATTAATTTATTTGTGGTTCCTTGTTTCATTCCCACCCTCACTGCCCTTGAGATCCAGAAAGCAGAATCGATTGAATGATGGTTGGTGAGACATAATATCTCTGTGGAGGCTACTTTACATTCTGCTAATCAGATAAATATTAGACATCATAGAGCAGACTCTCTCAGCTGAAACACAAGCATTTTTGAAAAGGGTTTTGTGTCTAATTAAAGGCTAAAAGCAATAGGAGGCTCAGACATGTTGACTATAGTCTGTGAAAAATTAATTTTCTATCTGTTAATAACAGAATATACTCTACACCAGGGGCGGTGAATTAATTTGAATGTAAAAATATATATTTTGTCCACTGTCTTAGAGCAATATTTGGTAATTATTATTCAAATTGTGTCAAAAAGCTATATGTTTATAGTCTTTCAAGTATTAAACTGAAGCCTTTGGTGCATGTTTGTGACTTTATTTGTTCAAATAAGAACCCATTTAGAATCAAGTTTATTTGCTAAATGGGTTTACACTTAAGCATTCTATATTTTCTCTACCTCTTTTCTAACTAACTACACATCCATTTTTATAATTGCCTTTAATTAACTAGACTTTTGTCACGTAATTGAGCATGTTGGGCAATTTTGTTAGTAATTTGAAAGTGAAGGGGATGCATAGCATTTTCTTGCATTTAATGCAAATTATCATGATCAGCCACTTACTCAAACTGGCTTAGCTGAAGAAATAGCATTTTTACATTATATTACAGTACAGAAAGTATCTGTTTTCTGTTAAAGGAGGTCTTAATTACCATATTCACAGAACACTTCATAGCTGGCTAAGCAGAGTTAACATTGTACAAAACCCCCCAAAACAAACTGTTTTCTTGTGATCACGACTTAATTTTCTCGTGATCTCGACATAACAAAAAGCCAACTTGATGGACCGGGACGTCTGCATGACTGCGGTCAAGCCAGCCGCGATTTAGATCTGAGTGCGCGCATATTGCAGTTCTTGACACCTGTTGAGTGCAGAAGAAAGCGAGTCTTGCTATATTGATGAAAACGCGTTTATTAAGTGTTTGTGATGTGCTGCCTGGCGTTTAGTAATATGTTTGATTTAGCCTATGTGAAAGGTGCCTAACTTTGCATTTATATATAATAAATTGTACTTTTCTGCCAAGGATCTCTCATTGTCCTTCATACCTTGTAGGTCAATTAAAAACTGTATAGAAAATTAAAGGGAAAAACAACTTTTTGTTATGTCGAGATCACGAGAAAATTAAGTCGTGATCACGAGAAAACAACTTTTTGTTATGTCGAGATCACGAGAAAATTAAGTCGTGATCACGAGAAAACAATCTTAGTTATGTCGAGATCACGAGAAAACGAGACAGAAAAAAAATAATAACGCAAGGCCTCTTTGAGCTTCCGTACATTCTCACACTGTGCTGATTCAAATTTAGCTTTAGCTACTTATTTAGAGCATGCATGAAATATGAGTGTGGAATACACCTGCCCAGTGTAGCTAAAAGTAGAAAATGATTCTAGGACATAATCCACAGTGTACAGGGGAAGACAAAATAGCTATTACATATACACAATAAATAGAACTGTGCAAAAGTTTTAGGCAATAAATCTTGTCTTCAAAAATAATACCATAAATAGTTTTCATTTCTCAATTAATGTCATACATCCATCCATCCATCCATCTTCAACCGCTTATCCGACAGTCGGGTCGCGGGGGCAGCAGCTCCAGCAGGGGGCCCCAAACTTCCCTATCCCGAGCCACATTAACCAGCTCTGACTGGGGGACCCCGAGGCGTTCCCAGGCCAGTGTGGAGATGTAATCTCTCCACCTAGTCCTGGGTCTTCCCCGAGGCCTCCTCCCAGCTGGACGTGCCTGAAACACCTCCCTAGGGAGGCGCCCAGGGGGCATCCTTACCAGATGCCCAAACCACCTCAACTGACTCCTTTCCACGCAAAGGAGCAGCGGCTCTACTCCGAGCTCCTCGCGGATGACTGAGCTCCTCACCCTATCTCTAAGGGAGAAGCCCGCCACCCTTCTGAGGAAGCCCATTTCGGCCGCTTGTACTCGCGACCTAGTTCTTTCGGTCATGACCCAACCTTCATGACCATAGGTGAGGGTAGGAACAAAAATTGACCGGTAGATCGAGAGCTTTGCCTTCCGGCTCAGCTCTCTTTTCATGACAACGGTGCGATAGAGCGAATGCAATACCGCCCCCGCTGCCCCGATTCTCCGGCCAACCTCCCGCTCCATTGTCCCCTCACTCGTGAACAAGACCCCGAGGTACTTGAACTCCTTCACTTGGGGCAATACCTCCTTCCCCACCCGGAGTACGCACTCCATCGGTTTCCTGCTTAATGTCATACAAAGTCCAGTAAATATAATAAAGCTAAATTAATATTTGGTGTGACATCCTTTGCCTTCAAAGGATTCCACATTTCTTGGAGAATTTGCCACAGTTCTTCTATATATTTATTTAGTCTCTTCATTTAATCCCAGACTGACACAATGATGTTGAGATCCGGGCACTCTGGGGGCCATACCATCTGTTGTAGGAATCCTTTTCTTGTTCTTATTCTATTCAATTCTATTTGCAAAGAAAATGCTGAAATCTAAAATTGATATTTCCTGCTGATACACTAAAAGCAGAATATATCAAATAACAATTTCCATGTGAATTTTCTTGCTTTCAAGCAAGCATATTCAAACAATGATAATATCTTATGGAGAAGCAACATCCATAAATGTATTATATTACTGACAATGGAGGAGCTATTATGGGGAATAATGCCACAGGCAATGATGTGCAATTATATTTGGTCCTATGTTCCTTTGAATTAGCAATATGCCATACCATAGCCATTAAATAGGATGAATGGCTATTCTGTCATACAAGATTTTCGATTTTTCGAAATGCAAACAACGTTGCATGAAGCTATAAATAAAGCTGTTGTTATGGCGACATCCTCCATGAATATCAAAGGAGCTGAAATTCACACAGGACTTTTGCACATTATAAATGGTTCTGTACTCTTTCTTCATGACTGCAAATTCTTTTGACAGTGAAAAGCTTAGTAATTACAAAGTCTAGATTCTAGACTCCAGACCAAGAGATGATTCTTTCAGATCAGGTATTTTAGGGAGTATGAAGTATTGTAAAACAACAGTGACAATAGTTCGTCCTTCATTCTATATTCCATGCAACAAAACCATAAAAGAGGTTTGATTGAACATAATAACATGTGACAGCTGTCACAGGACTCTTAAACTTCTGCATTTACAATTGCATTGTACGGTAGGAATATTGCCTTGCAAAGCACGCACCTGTGACATATTCTGTAAAATCTGAACTGAAAGAATTGACTGTGGATTACAGGATGGATAACAAAGGCTGGATTATGTTTGGGCCTAAAGGACTAGATGGATTTGAAGATTTGTGGAAAAACAAAATCTATTTGAATTTGAGGGGATTATGACACTAATAAAAAAACAATCTAGGGTCTCTTAGTGCTGACATGTTTTCCTCCATAGAAATACATTTGATTTTCCTACAAAAACATATTTTTAATATTCCTGCATTTGTTGACAATAGGTATAGAGTGCATTCAGAAAGTATTCAGACCCCTTCATTTTTTTCACATTTTGCTTTAAATAATTTTTTTCCACATCAGTCTGCACTCCATACACCATAATGGCAAAGCAAATCCCAGATTTTTTGATAATTTTGCACATTTATTAAAAAGAAAAAAATGGAAATATCATATTGAAGTGTTATTTTGCTATGACACTTGAAATGTAGCTAAGGTCCATCCCATTTCTCTGGATCATCTTTGAAATGATTCCACACCTTGATTGGAGTCCATCTGTGGCAAATTAAATTGATTGGACATGATTTGGCACATGCCTGTCTATACAAGGTCTCACAGCTGAAAATGCATATCAGAGCAAAAACCCTGCTGTAAGGCCAAAGGAACTGCCTGCAGAACTCAGAGACAAGGATTGTGTGGAGGCACAGATCTGGGGAAGGCTACAAACATTTTTTTTGGTTGCATTGAAGGTTCCCAAGAGCACAGTGGCCTCTTAAATAGAAGAAGTTTGGGTGAACTCCAGAGATCACGTATGGTGGTGGGACCAACTTGCAGAAGGACAACAATCACTGCAACACTCCATCGATCTGGGCATTATGGGCTATCAGTGCAAGACACATGAAAGCCTGCTTGAAATTTGCAAAAAATAAAAGCATCAGACTGAGTGAAACAAGATTGAAATGAAGATTGAATTGTTTGACCTCAATTCCAAGCGTCTGTCTGGTTGAAACCAGGCACCACTCATCACCTGTGCAATACCATCACAATGGTGAAGCATGGTGGTGGTAGCATCATGCTATGGGGGTGTTTTTCAGCACCAGGGACTGGGGGACTGGTCAGGGTTGAAGAAAAGCTGAATGTAGCAAAATACAGATATCCTTAATGAAATCCTGGTTCAGAGCTCTCAGGACCTCAGACTGGGCCAAAGGTTCAACTTCAAACAGGACAATGCCCCTAAGCACACAGCCAAGTTCTGGTAAGCCCGCGGGTTTGTTTTGTCATTTTCTCTCCCTCGTGTTTCACAGGCGTGCTCAACTGGCATGATCAGTGTTTCCATGGGAACATTAATTGACTTTATTAAAAAATATTTTTGGAACTGTTACCTCTGCTCCTGAGTCATTCTTCCAGCACCTACATGTTACAGAATAATCTGGCCATAACATGGACCCATCAGAGGATTCCACTCTTCACTCCACCCTTTCTCAGCAGGGAGCTCTTCTGGGACTACAGCAAGACCAGATTGCTGCCGTAATCAGGGTTTGGAGGTGATGGCCTGATGTCTTGCCAATCTCACCTACTATGTGCAACAGCTATGCATATCTCTGACTCCTGAATCTCAGTGTGAGGTTTCCTCACCAGCAACCCTCCTTGTTCGCCTCGGAAACCATGAAGGTTGCTTGTGTCATTACTCTCCTCACTGGTAGGGTTGGAGAATGAGGCACTGCTATGTGGGACAACTGACATCTGAGCTCTGCTGAGTGTTTGATCACTCGGCTCAAGGTCAGGATGCGGCAATGATTTTGTCTGGGCTCTCTCAAGGAGATTGATGTGTTGCATATTACGTGATCGAGTTTCGCAGTCTTGCTGCTTCTTGTGAATGGAATTTTCACACTATGAATGATCGCTTTCTGCACGGGCTTTCAAATTACATTTCGGATGAGATTTATTTATTAGATTTACCTCCAATCTTCAACAATTTGGTGGATTTGGCAATTCGAGTCGATCAATGCCTCACTCTGTGTCACCATCACCTCTGACGCTGCTTTCCACCTGCTATGGCGGTAGATCATCTTGCCTGCTCTCCCTCACCAGCCTACTTGTCTGAACCACAACCTGATCATGAACCCATGCAAGTCACCAGGACTCAAATCTCCAATAGTGAGAAACAGAGGCGCCTAATTAATGGACTATTGTGCTGCCCAAGGTCACATTGCTGCCACCTGTCCATTAAAAGATATCCCTAATCAGTAGGAGAGGGGTTACTGGCGAGTGCAACAGCTTTGGATAAATCCCCTAGACTTTGGACACTTCATCCGACTCGACTGCATACTCTGCCAGTCATACTGTTTCTGCTTTGATTGACTGAAAGTAATTTTATGGACCTTGAATTAGCATCCAAATGACGACTTCCCACATTTCGGCTGGATAAACTTATCAATGCCCATACCCTGAGCAGAACACCACTGTCCATCAACACTCATTCCACTAAGCCGGTCACGTTTATCTCTGGGAATCATATGGAACAGTTGAAATTCCTCCTTATCCTGTCTCCACCAGCTCTGATAGTGTTGGAGCATTCTTGGTTGGTAAAGCACAACCCACACATCGATTATTCAACCAACTCTGTTCTTGATTGGAGCATTTTTGTCTGTTGCACTGTCTAAACTCTGCTGTTTCTCCTGTCCAGTCTTGCGTTTCATTGCAGGATGAACCAACGGACTTATCCAGAGTGCTGTCGACATACCTTGATCTTAGGGTGGTGTTCAGCAAGTCCCGAGCCACGAACCTTCCTCTTCATTGCCCATACGACTGTACTATCGAATTGCTCCCTGGCACATCTCCTCCTCGGGGACGGCTGTATTTTCTCAGGCATGTGCTCCAGCGACTGTTAGAGAATCATCTTTTCATCAAGGCGGAGAAGTGTGCTTTTCATATACAGTCAGTTCCATTTCATCATTTTGTCCGAGAGAGTGCGCACGGACCCAACTAAGGTAAAGGCTGTTTCAGATTGGCCAACACCAGATTCTTGATAGGCATTGCAGAGGTTTATGGGGTTTGCAAATTTCTATCAGAAGTTTATTAGGAATTACAGTCTCAGACTTTTGTGCGTGTTTGGTAGCCAAGGACCAAATTTTCAAAATGAAAGAAGTTGTTTTCTACCACACCTATTCTAATTACTCACAATCACACATATCAGTTTGTGGTGGAGGCGGAGGTGTCCAAGGTTGGTGTTGGAGCAGTCCTGTCCCAGCATCCCTCTCGGACGGAAAGATGCATCCGTGTTCTTTCTTCACAACGTTTAACCCCATATGAACAGAATTATGACATCGGCAACCAAAAATTATAGGCTGTCCATTTGCTTTTGGATGAGTGTAATCACTGGTTTGAGGGTTCAGGGGTACCTTTCATAGTCTGGACAGATCATAAGAACTTAAAAGTATATTTGTAGTTCCAAATGTCTCAAATCTAGGCAGGCCTGTTGGGCATTATTTTTCACACCCTTTAATTGTGTGCTGTTATATTGCCCTAGCTCTAAAAACATCAAGCCCGACTCTCTCTCTCTTGATGCCCGACTCTCTCTTCAATGGCGGCCTGTCATTTCGAGACCCTGGTCCCACATAGCCATGGATTTTGTAACTGGTCTCCCCACCTCCCTTGGCACTACAGTAATTTTGACTGTAGTGGACCGGTTCTCGAAAGTGGCTCACTTTATCCCTCTCCCCAAATTACCTTCAGAGAGGAGACAGTGTTAGCATTAATCACGTATTCCGCATTCATGGCCTCCTGGTCAACGTGGTTTCTGACAGATGCCCCCAATTTGTGTCAGGTTTTTGGGCAGAGTTCTGCCGACAGCTAGGGGCAACTGTGAGTTTGTCCTCTGGTTTCAATCCCAAAACAAATGGGCAAGCTGAGCTGGTAAATCAGGATCTGGAGAAAGGTCTGTGTTGTGTGGCCTCCTGTAATCCTGTAGTTTTCTTGGAGCGATCATTTAGACTGGGTCGAGTACACCCACAACTCCTTACAGTCATTGTCTACAGGGTTATCACCCCTGACCATCATGATCCAATAAAAAACAAATACATAAAGAACATAAAGAAAAAATATGTGTGAATGCTGTTCATAGACTTCGGTTGAGCATTCAACACAATTGTTCCTCAGCACCTGATTGGAAAGCTGAACCTGCTGGGCCTGAACACCTCCCTCTGCAACTGGATCCTGGATTTCCTGACTGGGAGACCTCAGTCAGTCCTGATTGGGAGCAGCATCTCCATCACCACAACACTGAGCACTGGGGCCCCCCAACGATGTATGCTCAGTCCACTGCTGATCACCCTGCTGACTCACGACTGTGCAGTAATGCACAGCTTGAATCACATCATCAAGTTCATCGATGACACAAACATGGTGGGTCTCATCAGCAAGAACGACGATTCAGCATACAGAGAGGAGGTGAGGCGGCTAATGGACTGGTGCATAGCCAACAACCTGTCTTTGAACATAGACAAAACAAAAGTGATGGTTGTTGACTTCAGGAGAACATGGAGTGACCACTCTCCACTGAACATCAACGGCTCCTCTACGGAAATCGTCAAGAGCACCAAATTCCTTGGTGTTTATGTGGCGGACATCCTCACCTGGTCCCTCAACATCCGCTCCATAACCAAGAAAGCACAGGAACTTTCTGTGAAGGCTGAGAAAAGCCCATCTCTCACCACCCATCCTCACCACATTCTACAGAGGGACTATCGAGAGCATCTTGAGCAGCTGCATCACTGCCTGGTTTGGAAATTGCATTTCAAATCACAAGACCCTGCAGAAGATACAAGACACACACAAGACAGCTGAGAAGATCATTGGGGTCTCTGTTCCCTCCATCATGGACATTTCCACCACACGCTTCATCCGCTAAGCCACCAGCATTGTGGATGACCCCACACACCCCTCACACAAACTCTTCACCATACTGCCATCTGGCAAAAGGTACAGTAACATTCAGGCCCTCGCGGCCAGACTGTATAACAGTTTCTTGCCCCAAAACTGTCACGGCTCTGGTAAGCTTACGTTTGTTTTGTCATTTTCTCTCCCTTTTGTTTCGCAGGCATGCTGGCATGATCTGCATTTCCTTGGGATGTTTCCAAACATTCATTGTTCTCAAGGTGACACCGATCATGCCACTAATGCTTATTGAGCAACACCTGTTTCAGCCTGATTGCACTTCCTACATATGCCCTCATGTTTCTTTGCCAGAATATTATGCTAAATTGAGTACTAACCTTGCTCTCCTTGTCTAGCTGGTCCAGTCTTGTCACTCTATTGGTTTTGCCCACATTTTTGGGTTGTGGTTTGTCTTCCAGTCTTCACTGGGTTCAGCCTGGCAATTTACAAAGGAATTCCACTCTATGTCCCCATGCCGGGGATCTGCACTTCTGCTGGGGATCTACACTTCTGCTCACATTGTCCGCTGGACATCTCTCTCATCGCCATGTTTCTACAAAGGATTCTGCCAAGCTCGTCCTGACTTCTTGAACACACACACTCAACTGACGAATACACTACTCTCTACTCTGCACGGTGGTGCAATACTGACTTTATTAATACATATTTTTGGAACTGTTACCTCCTGGGTCATTCTGTCCAGCACCTACATATTCCAGCAACAGTGGCTTAGGGACAACTCTATGAACGCCCTTGAGTGGCCTAGCCAGAGCCTGGACTTGAACCCAATTGAACATCTCTGGAGATCCTGAAAATGGCTGTCACTGATGGTCCCCATAAAACCTGACAGAGTTTGAGAGGATCTGCAGAGAAGAATGGTGGAAAATCTCAAAATCCAAGGGTGCAAAGCTTGTCGCATCATACCTATAAAGACTTGAGGCTGTAGTTGCTGCCAAAGGTGCTTACACTAAGTACTGAGTTAAGTCTGAATAATTATGTCAATGCGATATTTCAGATTTTCTTTTTAATACATTTGTCATTATGATGTATGGAGTATAGATTGATATGAAAAAAATAAATTATAACACTTTCTGAATGCACTAACAATGTCTGCTGTGTACAAGTGTGAATAATCAGGCTTTTACTGTACACTCAGCATCCACACAAAGTATGCTAGTTAAGTGTGTGGTGTCCGGGGTGGCTTGGGAAGTAATTTATTTCACAAGGTCAGTTCTAAATCACATCCAGAATATTGTGGGCATCTGGAAGGAGCTCCTCAGAGGGTCATTAAAAAGGTTTAATTGAATTCCTGTCGCCAGTTTTTAACTAGACCAAAGAGCAATGGCAATTCTGTAGCATATTTATCTCACTCCATCTTGATTGGAGTGCTTTATACTCTAACAAGAAAACCAGCTTTCATCTTACTAGCATTTGAATCTCAGTATTTACCATATGCTAATAGGATATAGAATTCAGAACAACATAATTATATGGGAAGTCGACATGCAGGTATCTAATGTTCCCCACTAAACCATACACATTCTGCTGAGTTAATGACAAGCGGCATCCCCCTGAGTTAATGACAAGTGGGTTCCTTGTTCACTTGTTATGGGTGAGAAGTGGCAGGACACAGAAAGGAGACCACATCACAGCCGTGCTGGTATTAAGCACAACATCACCTATGATAGTGTGATAGTAATTTTATTCAACAGTTCTATAAACCACTCTTGAAATGCCTCTAGTCCATTCAAAGTCAAGGACTGAAACTAATTATTCATTACAGGAATAATGACGGAACTTATTGAAAACTACTAGATTTGGGGGTACTCGAGTTTGAACTCGGACTCGAGTCTGTGTCACAAGTCCAATTTTAATGGACTTGGACTTGTCACAGACTCAGATTAATTTTTACTCAGACTTGACTGGACTTGGCAGTTTTGCATGGCACTGGACCTGACACCTGGTAAAATCGCATGTGGCTTTAAGGTGGTGCTCGCATACTGGTTTCAATATGGTTAAGAACTTCATTAAGTCACCCACATCATGTCTCTCACAGTTTACTAAAACAACATATCAAAATAAAAATTCTGATAAATATTATTAATATTGGGCTATTAAGACTTTTTTATTTGTAATGTATCCACACATGTAGGCATCTAATCTCTTGTGGTCCACGCAGTGTTCTCAATTTATACTGGTCCTTTATGAATTAACTGTAACTTTATAAATAGTCTGGAATTTTTTTTTATTGCTAAAGCAGACTGCAACTCCGAAAACCGCTATTTATTGTTTTTCTATTTTAAAAGCATTGGCGGGAGCTTAAAATATGTTCTTTTACAGTTTTTTTGGGCAGCGAAATGTTTTGTAATTATAGATTGGATGACCAGACGTCCCGGTTTATTGCAGAGTACAGTCCCGGTTTTTGGTATTGTCACTGATATTTTTCTTCTTAAATTAAACATCCTCATTGTCCTTCTCGCTATTGTCTCTGGTATCGTTTGCAGAGAAGAAAATAAATTCTGTTGCGTTGCACATTGATTTGACAATACGTTAATTCTAGTCTTCAGCAAATCAGTTGAAATGTATCTGGTTTTCATGGCAATGACATCATGTGCTCTATGTTGTCCTGTCAGTCAGTGCAAATGCCCAAAATAGTGCAAAAATGCATTTTCAACAACAAGCTGAAAAAAGCCGATCCATGTCTTCGTGCAACACGTGAATATGTAAGCAGTGTTTTCTGAATGTTCATTTTCTCCAAGAGCACAGAGATAAATCAGACAAGTGTCACATTCAGACAGCTACACTGCCCGTTTTACATAGTAAAAGCACTTAAAGGAATATTCTGGGTTCAATACAAGTTAAGCTTAATCGACAGCATTTGTGGCATAATGCTGATTACCATAAAAATTACATTTTGACACTTACAATGGAAGTGAATAGGGGCCAATTTTTTAATGTTAAAATACTCACTGTCAAAAGTATAGCCATAAGAAATTAAAGATATGTGTGATAACATGATTTTAGTGTGATAAAATCACTTTCTAAACTTTACCCTATAAAGTTATAGCCAATTCTTTGCCATGATGATGTAATATCAACAAACCCTAAAATGACTGTAAAAATGAAAACCAACACCAGCAGATGACATGGCACCCCAAACCATCACTGACTGTGGAAACTTTACACTGGAATTCAAGCTATGTGGATTCTGTGCCTCTCCTCTCTTCCTCCAGACTCTGGGACCTTGATTTCCAAAGGAAATGCAAAATTTACTTTCATCAGAGAACATAACTTTGGACCACTCCGCAGCAGTCCAGTCCTTTTTGTCTTTAGCCGAGGCGAGATGCTTCTGACGCTGTGTCTTGTTCAAGAGTGACTTGACACAAGGAATGCGACAGCTGAAACCCATGTCTTGCATACGTTTGTGCGTGGTGGTTCTTGAAGCACTGACTCCAGCTGCAGTCCACTCTTTGTGCATCTCCCCCACATTTTTGAATGGGTTTTGTTTCACAATCCTCTCCAGGGTGCGGTTATCGCTATTGCTTGTACACTTTTTTCTACCACATCTTTTTCTTCCCTTCGCCTCTCTATTAATGTGCTTGGACACAGAGCTCTGTGAACAGCCAGCCTCTTTAGCAATGACCTTTTGTGTCTTGCCCTCCTTGTGCAAGATGTCAATTGTCGTCTTTTGGACAGCTGTCAAGTCAGCAGTCTTCCCCATGATTGTGTAGCCTACAGAACTAGACTGAGAGACCATTTAAAGGCCTTTGCAGGTGTTTTGATTTAATTAGCTGATTAGAGTGTGGCACCAGGTGTCTTCAATATTGAACCTTTTCACAATATTCAAATTTTCTGAGATACTGATTTTGGGGTTTTCATTAGTTGTCAGTTATAATCATCAAAATAAAAGGAATGAACACTTGAAATATATCAGTCTGTGTGGAATGAATGCATACATTATACAAGTTTTACTTTTTGAATAGAATTACTGAAATAAATAAACTTTTTGATGATATTCTAATTATATGACTAGCACCTGTATATTGCAGAAGTTTGCATACCCCTTTTGTTTCAGGCCTATACGTTTTCCACACCCTTTTCAGAATGTATGCAAATATAAGAGATAAAAGATTATAAATTGTAGGTATGCTGCCCTTCAAATGCTACATTACACAAAATGTACTGTAACTTACACAAATCATCTTGTTCAAAATTTTCCATCCCCTTGGTTCTTGTGTTGCCTTCTTGAACATCAATGAATGCTTGCACCTTTTGTAATAGTTGTGTATTTGTCCATCAATTGTCCTAAGTGTCAAAAGCTGGATATCTATATAATTTGGCCACTGTTGGGAAGAACTCAAATGTGCAGTAGATGCTGGGAAACCAAAGAATGTAAAGTATTTTTCTAAAGAAAAGTAGGCAGCTTCACAGCTCAGGACGAAGCAGGAACTCATGAACAATACTCAAAGAGTCATTAATAATAGAGAAAGCAACACACCATATTAAAGGGTTTGCTCTCATGCCAGTAGCTCTAAAGCTCGTGTGCAGTCTGTCTCATAAAAACGCACAGAAGATCAATGGTCTTTGAAGAGATTCACTTAATAATACATCAGATTTAGTATTGTTTCTCACCAAACCTTATTGTATTCCATCTGAACAAGACATGAGTCACATACAATAATTTGTTAGACTTCTGAACTTTTGTGTCCTTTTGAAGCTTGAAGAAGTAATCAACATAAACCAGTGTTTCCCAACCTTTTTTCTGCCACAGCACACTTTTTATGACTAAAAAATTCAACTCACCACTATCCCACATACAGCCGTGGCCAAAAGTATTGGCAGTGACATAAATGTTGTGTTTCGTAATTTTCTGCTTTAATTGTTGTGGTGTTGATTCACATTATTTCTAGATTATTGTGCAGAGTGATCAGATGCATTTTAAATAATTGCAAAAAGCTTCAATGGCCAAAAAAATAAACTTTATCACAAAAACCCAAATTTCAATTTTTTTTGGCCCTGGCACAAAATAACCAGCTAATATAATTTCACTAATCTCATCAGCAGCACCTGGGAAAGAGTGAATGAGTACTAGTCAGGTGAAATCACTCTATCATTCTGATTGGATTATAAGATCCATTTACCGGATCATCAAGAACTGAATGGAGAGGGGTTCAACTGCAGTGAAGAAGGCTTCAGGACGTCCCAGAGTGTCCAGCAAGCGCCAGGACCGTCTCCTCCTGAAGAGTCAGCTATGGAAATGTGTCACCACCAGTGCAGAGCTTCCTCAATATTGGCAGCAGGTTGGTGTGAGTGTATCTGCAGACTTTTGGACAATGGCCCGGTGTCAAGAAGGCAGCAAAGACCCTTTTCTCTCCAAGAAAAACATCAAGGACAGACTGAAATTCTGCAGAAAGTACAAGGATTAGACAGCAGAAGACTGGTGCAAAGTTATTTTCTCTGATGAAGCCCCCTTCCGACTGTTTGGGACATCTTGAAAATCGATAGTCCAGAGAAGAAGTCCTGTGTCATGCCAACAATGAAGCATCCTGAGACCATCAATGTGTGGGGTTTCTTTTCATCCAAGGGAGTGGGCTCTCTCACAATTCTGCCCAAAAACACTGCCATGAATAAAGAATGGTATCAAAACGTCCAACATCTCCAAACGATCCACGAGCAATTTGGTGAAGATCTGTGCATTTTCCAGCATGATGGAGCACCGTGTCACAAGGCAAGAGTGATAATGAAGTGGCTCAGAGATCGTTACATTGAAATTTTGGATCCGTAGATAGGCAACAACCCGGATCTTAATCCCATTGGGAACCTGTGCTCCCACAAATTGTGATCAACTCCGAGCACTAATAAGGCAAGAATGGATCGCCAGCAGTCAGGAATTTGGCCCAGAAGCTGATATCCAGCATGAGATAATTGCAGAGGTTATGAAGAACAAGGATCAACACTGTAAACATTGACTCTTTGCATATATTTAATGTTTTTGCCAATAAAAGCCTTTAAAACATATGAAATGCTTATCGTTGTTTTCCAGTATGCCATAGAAACGTGAAAAATAATCTACAAACATTGAAGCAGCAAACTTTGCAAAACTCAAAATTTATGTCACTGCCAATACTTTTGGCAACGGCTGTAGGCTAACCATCAACAATATTCTTCCTTTTCAAGAACTTGTCCATGTTTTCTGTCATAGTAGCGTGTTTACTTGTAATGTTTGAAATTGTTTGAAAAAAAAAGTCATAGGTCGGCTACGCTGTGTGAGGTCACAGGTGGCAAGAGCGCTAAATGGGTAATGAAAAAACAACAAATTTGTTTCTTTTCTAATTTGTTGTTGAATTGTTCTTGCAATGCCACAACAAATTACAGGAATGCAAACTCATGAGGGGGAAAAAGGTAAGACAATCACTGGTCCATGTAATTTTTTTCTGGGGATTTGTTTTTTAAGAATAAGCTAAAAGCATCAGATCCAGCTATTTTAATGATTTTAGTTTATTCAAGTTTACAATTGTGCAGAATTAGCTGCAAAATAAAGAGTTTTTTGGTGAGGCTTGCTTCTGTTTCACAAATTTGTTCAATTTTATTAACTGATTAGTTTAGTGACCCCTTCTGGAAATGTCACTAGGTGGTGACAAATGAGCGTCTTATGTGCTATGAGTTAGTCAGTGAATCATTTTGATTCGTTCATGACCGAAATCTACCAAGAGACTTTATAGTGTTTAAGCATTAAAAGAACAAAGGATATCTATATTCTTCCTTCAGTCTGAGCATTATTTTTCATTCAAAAAGACAACAATAATAGTTTAATGATAGTGTGTTTCAGTAACATCCTTATCTTCTCCTTTATTAAAATGTGCATGGCTACAAATCTATTGACTTCAGTATAAGAATTATAAACACAAATCATATCTACAGTATCCTTTTCCTACAGTATTGAAATTGCTGAGCATGGCTTTTATCAAAAGACCACAAGAACAGACAAATAATAATAATTTTGAGTTTCAATAATGTTCTTTCGTCATTGTAAAGCGCATTTCACATGAGTTGATTCGAGGTGTCAACGCTCTGTTCAATGTCATCGTCAAGGGTCGCATTGCCCTCCACATGACAAGAGTAGCAAAAAGCGGGAGGTGTGCACAATAAACATTGAAAACATGCATTTGGAATAGAGAAAAAAGCTTGCAGTTGCTTTGATAGTAGAAAGTAATAAAATGACTTGTTTATGTTTAGGTCTAAGCATTTTCTTGGTGAATTTATATTAGTTCAATAACTGGGGTCTCTCATATTCATAAACGATAAGGTAATATTTAATTAAAAGAAATTATGAGACATTCAATGTCTCTTCACAAATTTGGACAGTTTTTAAATATTTCTTGTTGCTTAGTACTCTCAAAGACATTATTGGTCAAGCAAAAAGTGTGTGTGAAAATCACTCTGGTGTAAAGTGACGTCACTTCACACTTACTTTTGCACATTATTCGTTGCTCTTCACAATCACAAATGTGACCGATTATGGTTTCAAAATGGCGAATTCTCAGAAAGGTGAGGAGTTTGGATCCCTGAAATTCAAATTTTGATCATTTTCCACAGCACACCTGACATTCTTTCACGGCACACTGGTTGGGAAACACTGCCATAAAAAGACAATTATTATAATTTATTTGTTTTCACAATTTGAAAAAAAAATTTAAGAATCAAAATCATATGGAGTTATATCAATACAATTATTGAATTTACATTTTTGGGTGAACTAATACTTTTAGAACCAAGTGAATGTAATCTTTTGAACCAGATCATTTGTTTAAATTCAGTTGCCATTTTGTCTTTGTCCATATTTTCATGAATTAACAGACATGTCAGTGTTAAATTGCCCTAATATTGGCAGTGGGCTTTCCCAGTGTTTTTGGATGTAGCATTTGCAGTTGTGAGATGTAACTTCTCAGCGAGTGCTAATTACTATTGTGTTGACTCATTATTTTCCCAAACCAGTTGGCAGATAAAGACAAAAAAAATAAATAAATCTCAGTATATATTATTTCTTTAGATAGGGATCATTGTATACAAAATTAAACTAAATTGAAAGGACAAATAGAAAATTAAGTAGAAATAAAAAACAAAATTACAATGCGAATCAATAATAACCTTGGTTGTAATGACGCAGTAATGACTAACGCAGCATTCACTTTCTTTAGTCTATGTTTGAGCGGATGGGAGAAAGCAACAAATAATTGAAATGTCAACAGAACACAATAATAAGTGTTTTAAGGACAGTTTTGTCTTCATACACCTAAAGCATATGCTTTCATTCTGAAATCACTTTGAAGTTTGTTCAGCAGGAAACGAATCATAACATATTTATATGAAATGCAACAGGTGTTTTTGTTACATTTATATTGACAATTGTTTTTTCTTAGTTGTGAAAGTTAAAATAAGCTTAAAATATTGATATTGAGTTTACGGTTATAATTTCAATTCAGATTCATGGACAGATTAATTCGGACTCGACTCGGACTGTTATGACTCGGTCTTGAGTCCGACTCGGACTCAACTCGGACTAAATTGTTTAAAGACTCGGACTTGACTCAAACTCGACTAAGGTGGACTCGAACCCAACACTAAAAACTACTACTCTGCCTGAGATTGTTGAGATTAAAAGTGCATCTCCATGAAGCAAGGGAATTGTGGGGATATGAGAGCAAGGACCGTATTGAGCCACTTCAAATTCATTGGACAGAGCGAAGCTATAATTTGTATCTAAACACTAAGTACAAAAAAGCTCCCTCTGCAGCTCCCTTTTTCTCTTTTTATTCTAAAATAACTTGGCATCAGTATCAGCAGTTTTTCAGATTTTTCACTTGAAAAAACTTTTCTGTAAGCTCACGTTAAAAAACACAGCACACTGCTTAAAAACACACTCTCTTGGCTTATAGTAAGCAACCCTGACTAGGCAATGAAAATGTTATGTAACCCAGAACTGTTTTAATGGCCAAGAGGCATGCATTCAGCCTGACAAAATGACTCTCTCTAGTAACAGGAGTGGTCACATTTGATATTAAACACACTCAATGCATTTGTGGCTTAATAAGCAGCAAATTTATATTTAAACCTTGTTGCATCAACTGCAGAGAAGTATTTCACTCCAAAGGCCATTTAAAGCAGGGGCTTTCAACCTTCTCAGACACAGGCACCCCAACCAGACTCTCACTACGCAAACCCAGGAACCCCAACATATAGTCATACATACCAGATTTATTGGATGAAAGGAATTATTTTGCATTGAAGCTGAAATATATGTATAATTATATATTCACTGTGCATGCTGTTTGTTCTTCTATCCCCTGTTTGTAGTTGTACACAAGTGTAATTCTTACCACTTCAGAATTTCTCTACCATATATTATTTTAACATATCACAGGCACCCTCCATATCCATGCAGTCTGAACTCACCATGGTTTTGAGACAGTAGGGACAGTGAACGAACATACTTCAAAGAAATCTAGACATATTTTGTCCTCTCTTGCAGCCTATAAAATATTTATTTGCTATACTAATGTGTCATTAAAAATCCTTTCTGCCTCTCTTTTCAAATTCTGAACACCACTCTAGTCTCTTTTTGTCTGGTCTGGGGCATCCTGGTAGTCAGCAATGTTTACGTCCCCTGTGTACAGAGTGTCCAGCACTTAAAAAAAGACAACCATCCACTGATACATTACATACACTGATAGATGAGTCTGACCCTGGGCAAAAACTTATATTGTAGGGGCTTGCTACGCATGGCCAAGAAATGTACCAGTGCACATTGCTGATGAACCTCAGCACATCTTATTGAATTATATAGTATAGGTTTGTCCCTGAAATGCTGTTCATGCTCTCCCCCTGAGAAATCACACAATGGCACAGTTTTCCTATGCTGCTGAAACAATGCACTGATTTATTCATCTTCGCAATCCAATCAAGGGTTTGTGTTTTTGTATGCTATTGGTCAGACCAAGGAGGTCTACAATATGGGAGAAATATATAAATTAGCATTCCATTTAATCTCAAATGCAGTTGTCCTCATTAGGCAATTGACAACATACAGTTGGTCTTTTAAAAGCAGGTATGGGCCAGATGACCAATAGGTTGGCTGGAAATGTAAATGAAACTTGTATATGACAAGTGACAAATTTACAATGAATGACAACTCATAAATGTGTTATTATTACAATCAATCATTATAACACATTTTATTCTGCTGCATTGTATGTAACTGACAATGCTAAAATATATACAGACAATGTTAAAACAAAGAGTTTTAAGGTGACGATCCACAGAGACCCTGTCACAGCTCCTGTGAGCTGACATAAAAGTGTGATATTTCTTTATTTCCCTGGAAAACTGATCTCACTTTTCTCTAAAGACACACAGAGATCATCTCTAAAGGTCCAATGCTCTCAGCAAGCCTTTTTAGCAATTGTCAGTTTGTCACCATCAGAAAAGTGTGCCAACCAAGCACTCAGCTCTATAAAACTGGAAGAGCAAATTCTGGGGTTCACACTGACATCCTGGCCTCCCAGTGGTGAAGCCCTTAAACCACATTGTCACAGTGACATTCAGTCCAACAGAGAGTAAAATTGGGGAACTGATTTTCACTTTAAAAACTCAGGCAAGCAGTGTTTTCAGATGCTCGGACTATGAATGTAGTTTGAATGTTGCAATCACAAAATCTTTAGGATCGTATTTACCTATACTGTTCACTTGTGATTTGATCACCAAGACATATCATAATACCAGGTATAAACAGAGTCTGAGTGATTTCTGGTTTGTTGGTTGGTTCTTTTTTGTTTAATTGTGTGTCTTTGAAAAACTAAGTTCTGGGAGGTTCTTCTCAAGCATTATAGATATCTCCTCTGATGGCCAGCTGATGCAGATTTATTCACTGCTGGAAAGAGCTACAGTATGAGAACTACAAGTGCATAGTGTCAGAGAGTGGGCTGGAAAGAGTATCTGCATAGGAGCCCTCTAACATCCAGCAGTGAGGCAGTTGCCACGGGAACCAGCCTACAAGTGAAAATTCCTCCTCACAAAATGTATCAGATAGTGGAGGCATACACCTCCATACAATTGCACAGCATGAAAATGAGAAAGGGAAAAGAGAGATAAACACAAGCTTAATTCATTACCCAGGATAATTTGGGGCATCAATGATAATAAACAGGTGTAGGCTTCCGTGGACTTGATTAACAAATGTGCAAGTCTGGATTCACCACTGAGCAAGTTGATCTCCAATATATGAAAACCATCCTCTACATTTATTCGATGAAAAGTGATGATGTGTGATAAATGTCTATCACCTTATTTTGCAGCAAATGTTTGTATTTTGTGGTCACCTTGTAAAATTCTCATGCAATTGGATCAAGGTAATACATATCTATTAGGAGAATAACACAGAATATAGTGATGTGGGGTTATTGTCTATCACACAAGCACAGGATGTACAGCAAAATAATATATTAATAAGCATCTAAATAGATGATTTTCTAACAAACTGCATTCATAGTAATTAGATCATTCAATTCCTGCCATGTTTTCTGTGCACAAACTGGTGGGGCTCTATGGGAGACAAGAGAGATGATGTATCATCATCAATATCAATATCTCAGCTCTGTAGGTCCTTACAATGCAAGTGAATGGTGGCCATAACTTGGAAGCTCCAAAAAGCAAATAAAGGCACCATAAAAGTAATACATATGTCTTCAGTTTTAAATCAATGTTTTTGAGAAGTAACATGATAGGTTTGGATGAGAAAAAGATCAATATTTAAGAATTTTTTTAATACAAATATCCACTTTTACATCTGTAGGTCACATGTGGCACCTGTTTAGTTCCACTTTAACATCTGAAAGTTAAAATCAATTATGAGATCATTTTCATTTTTAGGTGAACTACACCATTAACACACATGCAAATTATCAGTTTCTCTGGATTTACTATTTATAGGTATGTGAGTAAAAAAAATTTTTATTATTATTATTCTATAAACCAATACCAACATTTTTCTCAAATTCCAAATAAAAATATTGTAATTTAGAGCATTTATTTGCAAAAAAAAAGAAAACTGGTCAAAAAAGATGCAGTGTTTTCAGACCTAGAATAATGCAAAGAAAATAAGTTCATATTAATTTTTAAAGAACACCGTACTAATATTTTAACTTAGGAAGAATTTGGAAATCAATATATGGTGGAATATTTTCCACCATATATTGAGGTCTGATTTTCAATCACAGCATCTTGGCATGCTCTCCACCAGTCTTTCACATTGCTGTTGGTTGACTTTATGCTTTATAAAATTCAAACAGCTTGGCTTTGTTTGATGGCTTGTGGCCATCCATCTTCCTTTTGATCACATTTCAGATGTTTTCAGTTGGGTTCAGGTCTGGAGACTGGGCTGGCCATGACATGGTCTTAATCTGGTACTCCTCCATCCACACCTTGATTGAACTGGCTATGTGGCATGGAACATTGCCCTGCTGAAAAAAAAAACAATCCTTAGAGTTGAGGAACATTGTCAAAGCAGAAGGAAGCAAGTTTACTTCAGCGAAAATCTTGAACTTAGTGCGATTCATGGTTTGAGTTTGAGACACTGTAGGCCTCAGAGAAGATGACCCTGCTTCAGTCCTCTACAGTCCAATCCTTAGGGACTTTTGCCAACCTCAGCCTGGCTCTTCTTTGCTTCTCATTGATGAAGGGCTTTTTCTAGCTTTGCGCGAATTCAGCCCTGCCCCTAGGAGCCAGTTTCGAACCGTCCTCACCATGCACTTCACCCCAGCTGCCGTTTGCCTTTCTTTGTGTAGGTCACTTGATGTCATCCTAGTTGAGTGACATTTGAATGAGTTGGTGGTCATCCCAGTCTGTGGGGAGTCGTTTTCGCCCTCTGCAGGTCTGTAGTTTTGTTGTCCACAATGTCTGCTGCTTGACCTTGTTCTTATGGAACTCTGTCTTTGACATTTTAAAGATGGAAGCATCCCAATATTGAACCCTTCTTTTCCTCACTGAAACTTTTCTTTTCACCTCTTTTGGCATGGTCAAAAGTTATTTTTGAGGTACTACTAACTTTTTTGCCATCCAGCTGGTCCTATTACAAGATGGTTTTTATACTTTTCCAAGTTAAATAAGATTTGGTTCAGGAGATCACCTAATCAGTACTTCCTTAATTATAATGAGGTGTGCTTGTGTTGAAATTCAACAGACACCGGAATGGAATGGCTGTCATACATGTAGAGATGCTGATTCAAGTTCTGTTGACCTCTCTCATCAACAAGGCATTTCCATCCACATAACTGCCACTCACTAGCAATGGTGTTGCACCATTTGGAGTTAAAACAAACAAAGCCAAGCTGTTTGAATTTTATAAAGCATAAAGTTGTTTTGCTGGCACAAGGGGGACCTACACCATATTAGGCAGCCAGTTTTAATGTTGTGGCTGATCTGTTTATATAAAATATAGATTCTGTATATAATCATACAAATTAAGAGTGTGGCCTCAACGAACAGGGATCCAGCTTTGTGGCCCCTTAATTTCTGAAATTGAGTAGTCCTGCCAATTAACATATACATATAGAGTTCAAAGTAATATCCATATAGAGTTTAAAGTAAATGACAAGATGTGGATTGGAATTAAGATTTAAAAAAGGAGAGAAAATAAGAAAGCCAGTATTTGTCAAGGCGGATCATTTTCAGCTTGAGTTAAGTAAATATTACATACACAGTATTTTAACTTTTGTATTACTCTTCTTTCCAATAGTTATATTACACAACTAATATTATTAGCCTAATAATATATACGAAATGAATGAAGATTTCTGCTCAAGTTTCCAAGTTAGATATCTGATATAAAGTGTCATTCCGTTGCACTTTCCACAGTTGAAAGGTGGAAATTCAGACACTCTGAGTTCAACAGAACACTTCACGAATCACAGCAACAACAATACAGAGCTTGGACACATATACACACCAGGCACGTGTGGCAGTGTACAGCAGGTGAGTGTTTCAAACAGCACAGAGTGCAGCTAAATGGAACACAATGCAGCATCTTAAAAACTGAACTTCAATTTAACACGCATATTAAAACGCAATGGTTATGGCATCTCCTGTTATTTGAAAATAGACGGTTCAGTCAGTCACTTAAAAACCATGCACACTTATTAAGATTACTACGGTAACCTGAAGGAAGAACGCATGTGTTGTGCACATTCTTTCAGCGTTGGGCAGCAGATATTCACACAATGACAATATATGATGCATTATATTTTGATTATGCAATCTTTTGTACATTTTGTAACATACTATTTAATAACAGCCTAGTTAATTATATATAATAATGAATAGACGATACACTGGAACAACAAGACGCAATACAGCAGCCATTGACGTTTGTCACACATTTATAGGCCTACAGTTATGAACATGTAGTTGCCCCTTGAGCACTCGACGAGTACTCAAGTAATTAGTCTGAGTACTCGAGTAGACAAAATTACTCATTTTCAATCTCAATCTCAACCTCACATCTCAAATGAAAATAGAAAATTAGGCGCTATGTTCTGAGGTAGTGAAACAAATTAAAATCAAATTAAAATTTCTAACGCCTTGAGACTGTTCACTTTAGAATAATTTAGTGCCAGTTAACACACACACACACACACACACACACACACACACACACACACACACACACACACACACACACACACACACACACACACACACTTATTGCATCTAAATTGCAAATTGTTTCATATAGGTAAAGTAATAAACACACTATTTCTTCCATTCTTGAGAACACTCTTCTTCTAGTCCATAGATACGTTAATCTCGCATTCAGTAGCCTACAACTAATGAAACACCAAATAAATAATTTAATAATTGGAGGTTTTGTTTGTTACACTTAAAAAAAAAAATGCAACCAAGATGAAGGAGATGAGAGGATAGCAATCAAACAGACACGTTTTATGTACACATTTGCACGACACAAAAGGACGAATACCGAAGTGTCCACTCCGGAAGTGAAAACATTGAAAACAGCCGGCAAGCTCCCGAAAGCCACATGAGAAGGATAATCGCAGTTCAGAAACTCCCACCTCCATTCGCACCCTCTAGCAATGGATTCAGTGTGCCCCATCAGCACTCTTCAGCCCTGCGGGTTCCCGCACACCTGAGAATAATGAGAGAGAAAGCGAGAGAAAAAGAGACACAACGCACACATGCAAAGACCAAACAATAAGGCAGAGCGGGCACTTTCATTTTAAAATAAGAAGCCGGTTTGATCATCATATCTTATGTCTCCCAGAGCCCCGCCAGTTTGTGCACATAAAACCAGTCTA
The DNA here is from genome assembly GCA_032164185.1 of Moxostoma hubbsi. Taxonomy (NCBI): domain Eukaryota; kingdom Metazoa; phylum Chordata; class Actinopteri; order Cypriniformes; family Catostomidae; genus Moxostoma; species Moxostoma hubbsi. The sequence continues at coordinate 19,831,112 of JAVLUX010000016.1, forward strand.
ACGATCACCAAACTCATTCAGGTGATGTCTAATCTCTTCAGTGTTATCTTCTAATACATTTGTTCCTGTTGTATATAACAAAGTATAGAGAAAAAGCAGGGTCACCAAATCTGACAGTACATTAGACATTACTGAAACATGTTACCCCTCTAATTTCAACTAAGTGTGTTTAATGATCAACAAATTAATTTAGGTGATGTCTAACAAACATACTGGAAGTACCTTTGGATTATTTACTCAAGCTGTTTGATAGAAAATGTTACACCTTTCATTAGGTCTTCCAGATTTTTTGTACAGATTCAATGTGACAACTGCAGCAGATGGTTCCATCAGGCTTGTGTTGGGAATAACAATTCCCTTTGCCCAGACTGCATTCCACGTGCATATGAACAATCACGTACATACACTTGAATTTGTATATTTGTTCTGTAAAAACAATTTGATCTTCAATTATTGTTAAAGTTGCATTATATTAAAGTCTTCTTATGTTTTGTATTGTTTTGCAGTGTGTATGATTATCTTACACCTTTTACCCTGTTCTTTTTTCAGGTGATGTAAAGATAGTTTAATCTAACCTAAATTATAAACAATTCATCTTTCTTATGGAATGAAACTGAAGAATCCTCTGTTCTTGCTCAACAGATTCAAAGTCTGCAAGTGAAGCCTCCCAAGGGAATTTTAACAATAAAAGCTTATTGTATTGGTTACAAATTCTTAGCAGGAATAAGCAAAGGTACAATATTAGTGTAAAATAAAAATTAGCTCCAAAGCACTCCCCGGCAATGACATAAGCTGTAACATAATAAGGACTGTCAATGTCAGTTGCCTTATGACCCTCTGTCTAAACATGGTCATATACCACAGGAAGAAATCTTTTAGAGGACAACACTGAAGAGATTAGACATCACCTGAATGAGTTTGGTGAACATTAGACACACTTAGTTGAAATTAAAGAGGGGTAACAGGTTTCAGTAACCTCTAAATGACTTTCTGATTTGGTGACCCTGCTGTTTCTCTATACTTCATCATATACCATAAGAATAAATATTTTAGAGGATAACACTTAAGAGATTAGACATCACCTGAATGACTTTAGTGATCATTAGACACACTTAGTTGAAATTAAAGAGGGGCAGCAGAATTTGGTAACCTCTAATATCAATATAATTTAATATTCCTCTGTCATCACCTGCTTTTCAAAGATCAGTGTGGATATATCATCAGAGTAAGTGTGGTGAATAGATGTAAGATGAAGAACAAAGACAATAAGACAACTATTACAAATAAATGTATTTTGTGCACAAACAAACAATAAAAAACAGAATAATACAAGTAATTAAGAACAGGACACCAATTTTGGCACAACACGAATTCAATTCAAGAATTCTATTTTTTACTATAAATGCAGTAATTCAATTAAGTTTTTTTTTTTACAGAAGTATGTTATCACTGCACATTTACTGTATATAAGTATGTTAAATGTGTTACTTTACATATACTTTTTATGGGCACAGACAGTCGTTTAGATTCAAGACTTCTAGACTTTTTTATTATTATTATTATTATTATTATTTATTTTTCAAAAACAAAAACAAAGCATTAATTAATGTCTTTGAGAAAGGCATTTTTATATTTTCTTCAGTATGTGTACTAGCATTCATGCAACTATTTACTACAAAGCATTTCTAAAATACATGTTCACGTGACACAGCACTTGAAGTTTGTCAGTGTTACCTCTCAAAAAAGTAGCATTTTATTTCAACTGATTGTAGACAACTATCCACTTCATCCAGCACTCTGTTTCTTCTCTCTGATTTCTTCTAAATGATTCCAAAACTGTTTTACTGTTGAAGAAACTTTTCTCAACTCATACCTCTAGCTTTACTCAGATGGAATTATTTTTTTAAGTAGCATACATTATGGCCAGTCACTTTTCCCAGCAAGTCATAATCAAGTCATGTGCTAACTTGTATATTGCTGTTCTTGAAAATAACTTTAGCAAAAAAATTAGCAGTTTGTAAACCAAATGCTGCTTTTATTTAATTTTTTTCTTTAATATTTTTATTTTTTCTCTAGACTTTGTTCTCGAGACTTTTTTTAACTAACACCCCCTTGTTGTTTGCTTTTTGTTGTTCAGTATTGTGTTGGGGATGCCTTTCTTTCATTTATTTTATTTTTTTGATGCATATTTCTTATGCAGAGTTTTGTATGTTTTTGTGGCAGCGGGGGCGTGGTCAAGCGCCCGTCCGAAGGGAGAAAGCGGTAAGGGCGCTTGCACCTGAGCTAAATGATGTCTAACACCTGTCTCTAATTTTAGTGAGTATGGGGAGAGCGGCATAAAGTGAGCACCAGTGCCTCCTGGGAGGAGAGAGAGTGTGCGCCAGTCTCGTCGTGGCAAGCAACTTAGAAGCCGACATTTCAGTTTGTTCATGTGTCATTATTTTGGAAAGATTAAAAAGCCTTACCTTTTGAGTTTCACCCTGTCTCCGCGTCCCTTCCCTGAAGCTGGTTTGTGCTACACTGGTGCCGAAACCCGGGATTTAAATTAGAAGAAAATATATCCGTCCATGGAGAAGGGTCACCCCGTAGAGTCCTCCCAACTGGCCGAAGTTCTCCAGTCCCTCGCTACGTTACATCAGAGCCACCAGCAGTCTCTGCTTGAGCTCAGGCAGGACCAAGATCGGCGATTTTTTGAAATCATGCGGGCTCAAGCGGAGGATCGACTTGCCATCCGGAGCCTACTCAGCCAGGAGGCCACACCAGCCACAGCCGCAACCCCGGACACTCACGCCATGCCGCCCCCGATCACGTTACAGAAGATGGGGGCGAGCGATGATGCAGAAGCCTTCCTCGATCTCTTTGAGCGGTCTGCTGAGATATGGGGTTGGCCGCAGTCTCAGTGGGCAGCTCGCCTAATTCCACTTTTGTCCGGGGAAGCCCAACTTGCGGCTCAGCAACTGCCGGCGTCAAGCCTCCTGGTTTATCGGGACCTCAGAAAAACCATCTTGCAACGGGTTGGTCGGAGCCCTGAGGAAAGCCGACAACAATTCCGCGCTATGAGGCTGGAGAAGACCGACCGCCCGTTCGCCTTTGCCCAGCGGCTCCGTGATGCCTGTCGAAGGTGGCTGTTAGTGGGGGACCGCGACGTCGAGGGACTTCTCGATCAGGTGGTGCTGGAGCAGTTCATTCATCGGTTGCCAGCGAAAACGGCGGAGTGGGTCCAGTGCCACCGCCCGGCGTCGCTGGAGGAAGCCGTCCAGTTAGCGGAGGACCACATGGCAGTGATCCCGAGGGCGGATGAGCGCTCTCTCTCTCTCTCTCTTCCCCCTCCCCCTGTGTTTTCTTCCGCTCTTCCCCTTGCCCCTCAACCCTCTCCCTCTGTCCTCTCTCCAGGTCCCGTTCCTGCCCCCCGCAGGCGAGGAGCCTGGCTGAGACCAACATCGCGTCCGTCAGTCTCGTCCCGGCCCTTCACCACAACCTACAGCCGCTCTCCCCCTCAGGTGGGAGCGTCCGCCGAGGCAGGTGCGGGTCTCGCGCCTGGGCCGGCCTGCTGGAGATGCGGTGACCCGAGCCACTTCCGGGATCAGTGTCCGATGATGGAGGTGGGGACGGTGGTTCGGGTCTCCGATCCCCCGCATGTCGCCCCCGATCGGGCTGGAGCGTACCGGATTCCGGTAAGAATCCAGGGGGGTACACACCAAGCTTTGCTGGATACTGGTTGTAATCAGACCACCATCCATCAACGCTTGGTTCAACCCGGGGCTTTGAGCACGGCTAAGCGGGTAAGGGTGAGGTGTGTGCATGGGGATGTTCACAACTATCCGATGGTGACTGTGTTAATTAAATTACGAGGGAGAAAACATAGAGTAGAGGCAGCGGTTAGTTCCCGCCTCACCCATCCTCTGATTTTGGGGACCGATTGGCCTGCATTTAGGGAATTATTGGGGAGTATTTGTAAGGATGGGTCCTGCACTAAAATAGGGAGATGTGCGATGTGCGATTCTTTGGCAGGGGAGGCGGAGCCGGGGCCGTCCTCGGCTGCTCCAAATGGGGATGACGAGGAGGGGGGCGAGGTTTCCGCCCCTCCTCTTCGCAGGGAATTCCCTGACGAGGATTTCCCGTTGGAGCAGTCGCGGGACGAAACCCTTAAGCATGCCTTCGATCAGGTGAAAACGATCGATGGTCAGCGTCTTCAGCCAGACATCGCTCTCGCACACCCCTATTTTGCAATTATAAATGACCGGCTGTATAGAGTGACGCAGGACACTCAGACTAAAGAAAATGTAACACAACTTTTGATTCCACGGAGCCGCCGGGAAATGTTATTCCAGGCGGCTCATTATAATCCCATGGCAGGTCACCTAGGAGAAAGAAAAACACTTCTCCGTCTAATAGCCCGTTTTTATTGGCCGGGCATTGGCGGTGACGTCCGCAGGTGGTGTGCGGCGTGCCGCGAATGCCAGCTGGTAAACCCACCGGCCACCCCAAAAGCGCCATTGCGCCCTCTTCCTTTGATCGAGGTCCCCTTCGAAAGAATTGGAATGGACCTCGTCGGGCCATTAGAACGGACAGCACGCGGACATCGCTTTGTGTTAGTCCTGGTGGATTACGCTACGCGATATCCGGAAGCGGTGCCGTTAAGCAACATCTCAGCACGTAGTGTTGCTTCGGCACTCTTCAAAATAATCTCCCGGGTGGGGATTCCAAAGGAAATCCTCACCGATCAAGGCACAACATTTATGTCACGCACACTTCGCGAACTCTACGATCTGTTGGGTATTAAATCGATTCGCACTAGCGTGTATCATCCACAGACAGATGGCCTAGTGGAACGTTTTAACAAAACCCTCAAAAACATGATTCGTAAGTTCGTACACGAGGATGCTAAAAATTGGGACAGATGGCTCGATCCCCTGTTGTTTGCAGTGCGAGAGGTCCCGCAAGCCTCAACCGGCTTTTCTCCGTTTGAGCTGTTATATGGGCGTCGCCCGCGTAGCGTTTTAGATGTCTTCCGGGAGGGCTGGGAGGAAGGACCTTCGAATAGCAAAAGCGAAATTCAATACGTTCTTGACCTCAGAGCAAAACTTCACGCTTTGGGAAAACTAACACAAAAAAATTTGCTCCGGGCCCAAGAACGTCAACGCCGACTGTACGACAGGGGAACGCGGCTGAGGGAATTTGCACCGGGAGATAAAGTCCTTGTATTACTCCCCACATCGAGCTCCAAATTACTCGCCAAGTGGCAAGGGCCCTTTGAGGTCACACGACGAGTGGGGGATCTCGATTATGAGGTTAAGCGAACCGATAGGGGGGGCGCGCGTCAAATATACCACCTCAATCTCCTTAAATTGTGGAGGGAGGCGGTCCCTGTGTCGCTGGCTACGGTAATTCCAGAGAGGGCGGAGCTCGGACCGGAGGTTAGTCCAAAACCCGATCACGATGCCCCGGTCACTTGTGGAGAGCACCTCTCCCCGTGCCAGCGATCAGAGGTTGCCGAGTTGCAAAGGGAGTTTGCAGACGTGTTTTCTCCCCTACCGGGTCGCACGAACCTCATCGAGCACCACATCGAGACCGAGCCGGGGGTGGTGGTTCGTACCCGCCCTTACCGTCTCCCCGAGCACAAGAAAAAAGTTGTTCGGGACGAATTGAATGCGATGCTCGATATGGGGGTAATAGAAGAGTCCCACAGCGACTGGTCCAGCCCGGTCGTTCTTGTCCCCAAGAGTGACGGGTCGGTGCGGTTCTGTGTCGACTATCGAAAAGTCAATGCGGTGTCTAAATTTGACGCGTATCCAATGCCCCGGGTTGATGAACTGCTCGATCGGTTAGGTACGGCTCGCTTTTATTCGACCCAGGACTTAACAAAGGGTTATTGGCAGATCCCCTTGACACCAATTTCCCGTGAAAAAACAGCCTTCACAACGCCGTTCGGATTACACCAATTTGTGACACTTCCGTTCGGTTTGTTCGGAGCCCCAGCCACGTTCCAGCGCCTGATGGACCGTATCCTCCGGCCACACTCCGCTTACGCCGCTGCATATTTAGATGATATCATAATCTATAGTAATGACTGGCAGCGGCATATACAACACCTGAGGGCGGTCTTGAAGTCGCTGCGGCGGGCGGGACTCACTGCAAACCCCAAGAAGTGTGCGATTGGGCGTGTGGAGGTACGGTATCTGGGGTTCCACTTGGGTCATGGCCAGGTGCGTCCCCAAATTGATAAGACCGCGGCGATTGCGACTTGCCCTAGACCTAAGACCAAAAAGGGGGTGAGGCAGTTCCTGGGGCTGGCTGGCTATTATAGGAGATTTGTGCCTAATTATTCGGATGTCACCAGCCCGCTGACTGACCTCACTAAAAAGGGGGCTCCAGATCCGGTCCAGTGGTCGGAGCAGTGCCAACAGGCGTTTACACGAATTAAAGCTGCACTCTGTGGAGGGCCGCTCTTATATTCACCTAACTTCTCTCTCCCTTTTCTATTACAGACGGACGCTTCAGACAGAGGGCTGGGGGCCGTACTCTCGCAGGTGGTGGAGGGGGAGGAGCGCCCAGTGCTGTACATCAGTCGGAAACTCTCCTTAAGGGAAACGAAGTACAGCACCGTCGAGAAGGAGTGTCTAGCCATCAAGTGGGCGGTCCTCACACTCCGCTACTACCTGCTGGGGCGGGCCTTCACTCTCTGCTCGGATCATGCCCCACTGCAGTGGCTCCACCGCATGAAGGATACTAACGCCCGGATCACCCGTTGGTATCTGGCTCTCCAGCCTTTTAAGTTCGAGGTGGTCCACAGACCGGGGGTGCGGATGGCTGTCGCCGACTTCCTCTCCAGAAATGGGGGGGGGGGGGAGTGGTAGACAGGCCGGATGACGCCCCGGCCTGAGTCGGGCGGTGGGGGTATGTGGCAGCGGGGGCGTGGTCAAGCGCCCGTCCGAAGGGAGAAAGCGGTAAGGGCGCTTGCACCTGAGCTAAATGATGTCTAACACCTGTCTCTAATTTTAGTGAGTATGGGGAGAGCGGCATAAAGTGAGCACCAGTGCCTCCTGGGAGGAGAGAGAGTGTGCGCCAGTCTCGTCGTGGCAAGCAACTTAGAAGCCGACATTTCAGTTTGTTCATGTGTCATTATTTTGGAAAGATTAAAAAGCCTTACCTTTTGAGTTTCACCCTGTCTCCGCGTCCCTTCCCTGAAGCTGGTTTGTGCTACAGTTTTGTAACAGCCTACCGCGAGAGATTCGAAGAGATGCAGCCAATCAATTTGGTCAGCAGTCATTTGTTAACAGAAAGGATTGGGCCCCGCCCCTGAGTGTCAAAACAGACTTGAAGATTTCAGCTGTGCGTGAGTGCAGAAAATAACTTCCGCGTGTGTTTAGATTTGCGCGTGTGTGAGACCTATCACGACTCGCGGTTTTGTTATTTCTGCTAGCGAGTTGTTAATTTGTGTGCACAATCATATTTTTTGTGCTCGAGTTTGTGATTTGCATGTTCTGCAGGTTTACATTTTACATGCGAGCTGTGTCATGGTGCTCACACTGTTGTAATTCACTTGCGCGCTGTGTGCTTACGCTGTTTTGTCCAACATTTAACGCCATAGTGTGTGTGTGTGTGTGTGGATCTGTTGTGTGCTTTGTGAATCAGTGTGTGTGCATTTGTGGATCAATGTGTGTGTGTGTGTGGTTCTGTTGTGTGCATTTGTGGGAGGTTTCGAGATTGTTTTCACTCCATAGGCGGGCGCCATTTTGGTCCATTCACTTGCATAAACGATCTTTCAGAATCAGCTTTATTGCCAGGTATGTGTACACATACGAGGAATTTGACTCATTGTACATTGCTCACGATGTGCTTGTACAAAAATATATAACACAATAATAAAATAAAATGAGACACAGGCCACAGTGTAGACAACACAAATATACACACTATGAACAAAAACAATATAGACATATTGACAAATAGTGCAGTGATCAGAGTGCAAAGAATGCAGGAGTAAAATTATTATTATCATTATGTACATGTCGGAGGTGGATGTGATATACAGGTACACATACATGCATACATGTACACAGTGCAATGAAGCATAGTGCAAAGAATGCTGGAATAAATAGTATAAGTAATTTTGTGCAGGAGTTGTGACTTGAGGTAGTAGTGGCTTTTCTCCGGCTTTGCTTATCAGTGTCTGAGGGCTGAAAGTTTGCGTGCCTCTAACATCTGTAAGCAGCCCCCCCCCCCCCCCCCCCCCCCCCCCTTGTGGCTGCATTAGTACTGATTAGATAGAAAACATCATTTACATTGACAAAATAAAAAATATTATTTAATATCTAGTATAATATATAATATAAATTATTTTAAATAAAAAATAAAAAATAAACAAAATTATGACCATACATTTGTGTCACATATCTGTAAAAAAAAAAAAAAGAAAAAAAAAAAAGAAGATAATTGTTAATACAGAAAATAATGTAATAATATGTAATAACATTTAATAGTATAGACACAGAAAATAATGCTGACCATACGGACCATAAGTCTCTATCATTTGACAGTAGATGGCAGTACAGTTTCATTTTAGTCATGTCTCATTAAAACTTCGACTTCTTTAACCTTAAAACTTTTAGAGTTTACTTCTCGTATGTAGAAGGAATGTTGTGCATTACCAGTCAATTTAGCTCAGGGCTTAGAGTAAGCATACCCATTATCCATACAGCTGATGGATACCTGTTTTGACTTTTTATTCTGCTTAAGCAGTAATCCTCTTAACCTTGCTTTTGTGAGTGAAAACAGTTGAATTTGAAAATTATACATGTTAAAGTAAACTTCTCAGACTTAAATTAACTATTTTCTAAACCTTCATTATAATATATGGACTGTTTGAATTGCATGCATTCAAAAATGGTTTATATTTCATTTTAAAAATGGGTTAGACAACAAAGTCTAAACTAAACTAAACTGTGACGTAATGTCTCTTTACTCTCCCTGACCGGATATTTTTAACCCATTTGCTCCCAAGCTACCATCGGGTGTTGCCACTGTTAGGCCAGGAGACAGTCGCTCATTAGAAAATAAATGTAATGGTTGGGACTGGGAGGCGCCAATACTACATCTGAGAGGGCTTAGCTAAATAAATAAGTAAACTATTCCATATAACAGAGGATTTTCTCAAAAATGGCATTGTATGTGTGGTTAAGAGTCCAGAATAAACAAGTCCCTCATTTGGATTCATGTACAGAGATGCCATTTTAAAAATACTACATCACCCCAGTCATACATTCTCACCCTTACTGTGGATTTAGCTTTTGCTAGTATATAGACTATGTCTGCCTTAACACAGCAGAAGAGAAGGAAAGGTTAAGCTAAGCATGACTACACCAAGGTCTGCTGCTTCATTTCCTTTTGACCTCAGATGACGTTCAACAGCAGGAATTGAGTTTTTGCCTCCCTGTCTCTTGTCCATCCTGCCACATTTAGCTGGCTGTCTGCTCCAGTCCAAGCTGCCCATTCCTGTTTGTCTTCCTGTTCGAGTACTTTTCCAGAATGCTAGGAAGATAAAAAGTTGTGCCAATTTGCTCTATGTAGCATAACTTTTTCTTTCTTTCAGCTCCTGAACAAAAAGTTTAAAAGTTCACCCAAACAAGAAAATTATCTAATTATTTATGCCCTCACCCCCATGTCATTCTGAATCCATATGCTGTTACCTTTTTTTAAAGAATTCTTCATGCTGTCCTTTGCCATACAATGTTCATAAGTTCATAATGGCCATGTCTGTGAACATGCGCTCGCAAGCATTATACTGCACTTTATACAAAGTAAATTATTTATTGGCAAAGTTAAACAGTTATTAAACAGTGAACATTACCAAAATTCTGTAAGCAGCTGCATGTATATATTTCTTTGACTGATGCTCATCTGTTTCAGTTCCTCCTTCATCCTCAATGACCTCTGTGAATAAACAGTTTTCACAGTTACTGTTGGTAAATTTGACATTTTGGACTTGTTTCAAGATTAGTTTATGTTTGCTATAACATCCAGCAGCTGTCTCAAGTATTGATTTACACACTGTTTCTGTCCCAAATGGAGCCAGCATAGATTACAGCTCCCAAATAGATACCCTCTGAACATGACCTGCCTTCTCCTTTATGAGCTGGTACTTCAGCTGAAACAACTCATAAATCAACTGACACTACAATAAATAAAGGGTTTCATGCATCTAACATCACCCTTATTATGATATATCTATCAAAATGTGAGCTCTATCAACAAGTCAATTAACCACCATCTTACAAATTTTTGGTATTTCAGGATACTGACAGTGGTTAAACTTAACCTAGTTATTATTACATGATGGCTGCAGTAGCACTTAGACATTACTTCAGTCTATCCTCAAAAATCTCCAAATACTTTTTTCATTTGTGGTAGTGTTTGTCAGCTAAAGTATTACTTGATCAAGAAAACTTTGGGACAAATAGACCTATTAGAAAATATTTTGAAAGGGCAGATTAAATTTCTGTGCATTTAATTTGAGAATGTCACTTCATTGCTGATTTACAAGACTTATTTCGAGCTGTAATGGGTTAAAAAGGGATCTTTTGTGTCACGTCTATATTTAGTGAAATGACATTGGCCCCTCATAACTGAGCAGTGTCTTTCTATAAGTCTAACAGAAGCACAGATGATTCAGATGCCAATGTCAGGCAGATGCCCTGGCCTGCTTTTATATCTGAACATGTGAATAAGTGGAGTGTGCTGGGTCCCTTAATCTGGTTTTCATGTGGCGTTAACTCCCAACACATGGGGACAGAGACAGCTTTAGACAGAGCTTTTTTAAACATGCCAGAGACTATTCTCTCTCTCTTTCACAAACACACACATGCACACACCATAACCTTACATGCATAGCTTATTTTACTCTTTTGTTCCATGTGCATTCCTTTCAGGAAGACAAAGGGATCCATGGTATACTGTCAAGAGCTGAGGACAGAGTAAGTGTGATTCAGTAAAACCAGGCTGTTCCTATCCATGCATGATTTTCTGTGGTTAGGGAAGAGTTAAATGGCTTGTATCACACTGTTAGATCTGACAGCTGCACACAGTCCCCAAAGAGAGATTATTTTTGACAAAGTTAACAGAACAACTGAAGGAATCCTGTCTGTAAGCCTCAGGCGTGTTGTGCTGTTTTTACACGCAGATAGCATCTTTCCTTTCCAAGCTAAAAACCCATGACCAACATGCAGCTCAGCAAACTTCAACTGTGGCACAATTGAAGTGTTCCTTTATCTCATCACAGAGTGTGTTTTCAGGTTATAACATGCCCTAATGTGTGGAAACCCTTCGAGCTAAGACATATTTGATTCAATCCTCCTTCTCGACCATCTGTAGCATCTGTTAAAATTTTGGCTTCACATAGAGCATTTTAATGTTGAGCAAGACTCGTTTCCCCCTCTTAGCCCTTATTTTATATATAAAATATATATATATATATTTATTTTTAGTATTTATTATTATTATTATTTTTCCCTGACCAGTCAGACAAAACAACATTAGCTCAACCAATGCTGTGAGTTTGGGGCAGAACTATCTGTTTGTGTGACAAATGAAAGATGGGGGAAGTATTCTTGGGGACCTTTTTGAAAGTCATTATGATGTTGACATCCTAACCTATCTTGCATTTGTGCACTTTGAAACTACAGGGCATTAAATGCCCTTTCATTTGAAAAGTATGGAGTGAAAGTATGGAAATTAATTTCAGACTGAGTCTCTTTCATTTCATTGTTGCAATAACAGCATCAGCTCAGCAACATCCCACCTGGGTGGCAGACAGATGTATTTGGGTTTGAGAGAACAGAATAGGGGTAACAATCATCAGATTAGAACACAAGCAATGATAACATAGCAATGAAGCTCTAGACATAACAAGAGAACATTAGCCCCCTCACTCATCTGAGCAACAGTGTTACACTTCTCTGGAGAATAAACCTATGAATGGCTTACATATAACCACTTACTTCTTAGGAAGTTCACCCAAAAATGAAAATGTTCTCATCATTTACTCACCATCATGTCATCCCAGATGTGTATGACTTTCTTTTATCTGCTGAACACAAATTAATTTTTTTTAAATAATATCTCAGATCTGTAGTTCCACACAATGCAAGTAAATAGGTGCCAGAATTTTTAACCTCCATAATCCACATAAAGGCAACATAAAAGTACAACAGACAACTCTGGTGGTTAAATCAATGTCTTCTGAAGTGATATAATAGGTGTGGGTGAGAAACAGATCAAAATTTAATAGGGCTGTAACGATACGCGAACCGCATCCGAAATCTCGATACAAACATCCACGATCCCCCGTCGCGGTTCGAGAAGAGCGAACCGCGACACACGCCCCTCTCTAACCCCAGCAGCCTGCCATCAGTTACAGATGCAGCCCCTTGAGCTCTTTACACACACTAAAATAAAATTCCACTACAACAAAAATAATTTTCTCGTTTCACAGTAAACATTACATGTAAATCATGAAATGATTATTCTATTTAGTTAGTAAGTTAAGACAAGTATGACTTTACACTCGTTTAAGCGTCTTCTAACTACGTGTCATGTGACCACTTTTCAGTGGTTTCGTACAATTTGCCGTCAGTGTTTGATAAAACTTTCTCAGGTGACAGGCAACACATCAAATATGCACACGCATATCAGAAGACATCATCCCGACATTGATTTAAGCGGTACACAGAATAAATCTCAACATCAGTAGGTTACTCTTCCTAATGCCTTTCAAATGAAGTTACCAGCCAACTCCGACCATGCTCAAAATATTACCAATGCAATCGGCACTTTCATGGTTCTGAATATGTGCCCCTTTTCAGTGGTTGAAAACAGAGGATTAAAAAAATTGCTCTGCGTCCTGGAATCCAGATATGTACTGCCAAGCCGACCACATTTCACCCAAATGTGTTGCCTAAACTTTATGACAAAGTGAAGGTTAAACTACTGGAGAAGTTGGATAATGCCAAATTCATTGCATTGACTACAGATGGGTGGACGTCCTGTGCAACAGAAATGATGGTGTTCCTAAAGAAAAACTTTAAACTTAATTGAAATATGTTTACACAGAAATTGTTTTATTATTTAGTTGTGTTTAATTCTGAAGAGTACTGTTCCCAAAGAGAAAAGTTATTTACTTAGTTCATGGGTTACAGCACAGACAGCACAGCCTGTTACCTCAAAGTGTGGAAGAGAATTTAAAATTATTTGTTATTTATCAATATTTATTTATTTTCCTTACATTGTTAGTTTATGTGAACAATTAATCTTGTTATTTAATGTTCAAGTCAATCTAAGTAATTATGTTATTCATATCCGTTCTTTCTAGTATTCCAAATTGTTGAAGCTATAGGTTATTTAATAATAAAAAAAAAAAAAAGAAATCATATTTATTTTTTCTTATTCACCACCAAACGTAAAAAAACATATCGAGGTATGAACGGAACCGTGGCTCAAAAATCGAGGTGTGAACCGAACCGTGGATTTTGTGTATCGTTACAGCCCTAATATTTAAGTCAATTTTTTGGAGCTTCAAAATTTTGGCACCCATTCACTTCCATTGTGAGGACCTACTGAGCTGAGATATTCTTCTAAAAATCATAATTTGTGTTCTGCAGAAGAAAGGAGGTCATACACATCTGGGATGCCAGGTGGTGAGTAAATTATGTAATAGTTTTCATTTTTGGGTGAACTAACCATTTAAAATATGATAGTATTTTAACATAAAAAAATGACATCACCTTTTTGCCACTTTAGTTCCATGAAAGATGGTGATAACATGAAAAAGTATTTTGGATTAACAAGATGTTCAGCTGTGTGGACTGGGTAGCTCAGCGAGTATTGACTCTGACTACCACCCATGGTGTTGTGAGTTCGAATCCAGGGTGTGCTGAGTGACTCCAGCCAGGTCTCCTAAGCAACCAAATTGGCCAAGTTGCTAGGGAGGGTAGAGTCACGTGGGGTAACCTCCTTGTGGTCACGATTAGTAATTCTCATTCTCAATGGGGTGCGTGGTAAGTTGTGTGTGGATCGCGGAGAGTAACATGAGCCTCCATGTTCCGGGAGTCTCAACGGTGTCGTGCACAACATGCCACATGATAAGATGCATGGATTGATGATTTCAGAAGCGGAGGCAACTGAGACTTGTCCTCCACCACCCGAATTCAGGTAACAATGTCACCACAAGGACCTACTAAGTAGTGTAAATTGGGCATTCCAAATTGGGAGAAAAGGGGATTGTGGCAGCGGGGGCGTGGTCAAGCGCCCGTCCGGAGAGGGGGAGCGGTAAGGGCGCTTGCACCTGAGCTAAATTATGTCTAACACCTGTCTCTAATTTCAGTGAGTATGGGGAGAGCGGCATAAAAGAGCACCAGTACCTCCAGATCGAGAGAGAGAGCTGCCAGTCCAGTGTTGGCAAAAGAGAGCATCATTAAGCTGTTAGATTAGTTCCCTAAGTTTATGTATAACACGTTTTGCACTACCCCCTGTCTGTCTACTACCCGCAATTAAAAGCCCTTACCTTTGTGTTGAACCCTGTTCCCGTGTCCTCCTTTGTGTGAATTCGTTACAGGGATAAATAAGACAGAAATAGAGAAGAATTACTAATTCGATAGAGGGAAAATGGTGGTAGTGTTTTAGCACGAGTAATGACTATCACATATACTGATATAAATGCCCCCTTGTTGGGATGCAAAATGTCCAGAAAATCAAACCAGATACTTAGAAAGGAAGTACAATGGATTAAAAAAGGGGGTAAAGTGCTATACAATATACATTGATGCCAAGATGTGTGGTCTAGATGTATGTTACCAGTAAAAACAGACATGTTTTAGATTGTTTAACCAGGCTGAAGAAACAGAAAGTAAAGTGATTAGATTGGAATCAAAGTATCAACTCATAGGAATGTCATTACACTTCACAAAAATGAGGGCATGAGAAAAATCGTTTCCCTATACACCAGGGAGGACTACACATGAAATGATGCCAACAGCATTGCTTTTGTTTACAGTAAAGGAAATACCAATGATTTTGTATAATAGAACATATACATTTATTTAGCAGACAGAGTTCAAAACTTTTTAAATTAAACATGCTATAAAGTTGATTTGAGAGAGCAACTGCAGTATGGAAAATTAGTTTTCAATAGTCAGCATGACAAACGTGCATTTCAGTGTTTTCTTGAAGTGTTTCTCATCATCCAGAAGAGAAGTGGCAATTTGACTTTCTGAATGACCTGATTTTGCCTGGAAAAGGAGCGTGGCAAGACGCAGCAAGCCCACAGAGCAAGGAGAGCGCAGCCAAACATTAAGTCATTTCACACTCATAAAAAGAGCCCTTGTGTGTGCATACTGTATTTCTGTGGGACTTTATCACTTTCAAAAGGGGACACTTTCGGCACTGGAAATTGGCTGGCAAACCAAAATGCAAATGAGTGGACCATCCAAGAAGGAAAACATGACAGATGAACTCAGATGCAATCTACTGAAGTATAGCTGCACTCACTAGACAACTGAACAGGAGCGCTATACTGGTTCCAGGACAGAATGAAATACTGTCCTCATATTAATTGTCAGTGACTCATCTGTGCTTTTCACAGTATTTAACAGCTTGATAATTGTGATCATTTAACAACCTAAAAATATTGTGACTGTGTTGACATTTTTGTAAAATGACATTCAGTGGTTCCTTACAGGTTTTGCAGCAGTTCTGAGGTGAAATGCTCACTGAGTGGTACTAAAAGTTGAGTAAAATTTTCTTCTAAACAGGTGAGGTTAATGCTCTATTGAGTTTTAAGTCAACAAGCCCTCTCCCTAATTCTTTAATGTAACCAATATTGTCATAAAAATCAAATGTGTCATGGAAAACACAATTGCTGAAGCAACCAAATGATTTTGTGATGATTCTATAACACGTTGTGCTCATGTGTCAACTTGCATGCCCTTCAGGACATGTATCCCAGTACTTTGGGTTGCAAGTGCAACACTCTATCAGTTGAGCTACCACTCAGTTTGATCACACTTGAATGCTTTTGAATGTAGTTGGTTATGTAATGCAAACATTAGTAGGTTTCGCCTTATGTTATGCACTATAGAAAAAGTCATGAGATAGCATAGTGTAAGGAACAGGGTGAAAAGTAAGCATTTACGAACTGATAATCTGTCGTTTTAGTTGTGATTTGTGTAAAAGGGAATAACAGTCATTGTTTTTCTAGTGCGTCTAGAGTTCATTTCAACAGGAAAGTGCTGCAAAATGTATAACAATACAAATCACATACAAATCATTTAGCAAACATGTAGCTAAAGTTACGTGATTCTATGAGACAAGGTGGTATTTAAATGGTTAACATGCTTTCTCAAATCTAGTCAAGTAATTTAATGCCAAATACTGCAGATATCACACACAAACCTTAATCTGCAAAGCATTTACTATATTGTCCTTTCATCCTTCATGTCCACATATTTGTCACAAATTTCAATACCACTACATTTAGCAATGGATTGATTTGGACCATTGTTTATTCCAGTCTGTTTTTATAAAAGCAAATTACATTATATAAAAAATAAAACACTTCTGAGAGCATACTGAAAACAACCATTTATATGAATAATTCTAATTTACCATCTTCATGATAGTAAAATCTTGAACAAGTGCAACATTACCAGGGTGATTTAACACTGGTGGTACTCTAGAACTGTCATCACGAAACACCTCTGTTGCAGCTGACAAAACACATGGATACACTGATTATAGCAGACATAATATTTAAAAGCAGAATTGCTGAGTGACTTAATATTGAGGCTAAATATTGCATTGATTACAAACTGGAATTAAAGCTTTTGTAGTTGTAAGTGATATCCCAGAAATAGGTGTCCTAGCATGTCTCTGAAATACAGGTGTCCTGAAAAACAACACACATCTCTGTGAACTGTAGTGACAACTGCTCTGTAGACAGCAAAACATAATCTGACTGCGACTGTATTGTTTAGACAATCAGAAATCTTTGAGGAACTCTCTTCCTGTCAGTCAGCAAATAAGCATTCAGGTTTGCTCACAACAGGTTTGCTGAAAGGCAAGAATTAGGAGAGTGGAGGCTGTCTAATTCTGTGGCTAAGGTGAAAGTTCGCCTAGGAAACATCACTGACAGCACCTTTAACTTGTGAAATGTCAGTGGTGCTCTCGACCAGTGGCAGTGGTTCTCACCCAGGGGGCCTGGGCCCACAAGGGGGCCTCAGCAAACCTCAAAGGGGTCCTCATGATCTGAAAAATTATTTTAAATAAGTTATATTTTAATAAATTGATTCAAAAACACTAAGAAATCAAGATTACAGTGTAAAATGCACAGCTTGGCATTCACTTGAACAATTTTTGAAGAAAGGGAGGGTGCCTGTGAATATTGTCTTGGTTTATGGGGGACTCTGTGTCGAGCTGTGATGAGGAGGGTGAGCCTAGTTCATGAGGGCGCATGCCCCCAATCGGGCTAATCAGCCAAGGAGAGCGATAAAGACAAGCAGCTGCTGTGTGTGTCTTTTTGTTTAAGTTTTCATTAAATATTACTGGGATGGTTCGTCCGGTTCCTGCCTCCTCCTTTCCCATTTTAACCCCCCCTGCTACATTGGTGCTGAAACCCAGGAGTGAGGAGTCCTCGCCACTGCCGTCCACCCAAAAGAGCAGCCGCGGTTGTCTGCCGGGGGACGGAGGAGTCACTATCGGCCACCTGGACGCGGATGAACGGCCGCTGTCCACGAGGAAGAAGGGGCTCACTGCCGGTCACCCAGAGTGGAGGAGCCGCTGCCAGGGGCGGAGGGGCTCACTACTGGCCGCCAGAATGCAGAGTGCCGTTCTGTCTGCCAGGGGTCAGAGGACTAACTGCTGTCTGCCTGGGGAGGTGTGGCTGTCATCCGCCAGAGGGTGGAGGAGTGGTCAAGGATCAGGAGACAGCATGTCTGAAAACTGGTGAGCAATTTTTTCTCTCTCTCTCCCCCTCTCATATTATTGCTCCACCTCGCTCTTTCTCTCTCCCCTTTTCTCTCTCCCAGGTCTCCCAGGTGGAGAAGGCCGGACTTCAGGCACGGCTGGAATTTTAAACCATTTTAACCCCCCATTACAAGAGCATTTAGGTGCACCATGTAAGGTTAGCACTATGCTTTATGTAATTATACAAAAAAATAAAATAAAAAATTTAGTGGGACTTCAGTGGCATTTTCTTGCCCTACTGTACATTAAAGTTGTGCTTACAAATTCACAATGTACTCTTTATTTCTGAAATGCAGAGAATTTTGACTGACAGAATTTAAATTCAGCAGGTCTTACAAATGGCATACCAAACAGATGAAAACATCAGCATTCTTTGGGATCCAAGAGGATGATGGGTCGCCTTACAGTGTAGACAGAAATCTTGTAACCTGAAGCTCCATCTGTCAAGAACTCATAGGTACCACTTTAATCCCATGGGCATTGATGTAAGTAAGCAAGACTTTGGCTCTTCTCTCAATAACGTCAATAAGTTTTTCAATGCCTTGACGGCCACCCTGACTCTCCCAGTACTGCTGGTCTAGGAACAACGATTGCAGGAGCTTTTCTCTGAGACGCTGAGATCTCAACACAGATACAGACTGATCTGGTAGCCTGAAATGAGAAAGGGAAAAGAATATTGTTATGCAATATTATTTTATAAATATTCTCCAATCATAATATAATCAAATTAAAGTAATAATAATAATAATAAAAAAAAAGAAATTAACGATAATTCTCATCATTTACTTACCCTTATGCCATCTCAAACTCGCATGAAGATATGATTTCTATCCATATAATGCAAGTCAATGGGGTCCAAAACTTCCAAGTGCCAAAAAGGACATAAAGACAGCATAAAGGTAATCCATATGACTTTAGTGATTTAATCCATATCTTCTGAAGCAATAGAATCAAAATGTAACTCTATTTCACTATAAATCTTGACATCTGCAGTCTCCTAGGCATAATGAGAGAAGCTCGATTGCAAGGCCCTCATTGACGTGCATTGTATGGATAAACACAATTTTCTTCTTGAAAATATCTTTGTATGTGTTCCACAGAAAAAAAGAAGTCATATGAGTTTGAGATAACATAGGGCTGAGTAAATTAGATAATTACCATTTTTGGGTGAACCGTTGCTTTAATATTGATTATCGAGGAATATGAGGAAATAATAATATAAATAATAAATAATTCTAAAACTCAGCCCAATGCTTACATAGTTTTCACAACCCCCTTAAACCACATAGTCATGCTCACTGACATATTGGTCAGGCATTACACAGCCATAATGCAAAGAATGTGCAAGCTATGCCACTCAAAACACAGTAATGGACATCCAGCTCTTCTGATTTATGTTATGGCACAAGTGAGATTGCACTTCCACAGACTGAAATGGCAACCAGTTCCCAGAGGTATCACATTAGCAGTATTGCCAGAAGAATCCCTTAGCTCAGATAGCACGTGCCAGAATATTTGCGTATATGTTTGCCTATGTCTTCAGTGGTGTTGGCTAACTGAAAACTAAACTTGTGGCCTCACTGGAACTAATACTTGGGTGCATTTTGTTAGATTGAATTACAGTAACCAGGTTGTCAAGTAAGAACAAGAGATGAAGATACCCAAAATATGTTTTTTTTTTTTTTATTAAACATTATTGCCAACAGCATTTGAATGTTGGAGTTAATAAACATTTTGGATATCATCCTCTCTTGTACTTAACAGAAACTTGTGAGGTTTGTAATTCAATCAAATTATCTGCAACTAAATATCATGAAAGATCAAGTGATCATATCTGAACTTTAACATTCTTTGTGAAAAAAGTATATGTTTGTCCTAGTTTTACTGACTCTTTAATCCCATCTAGTAGTTTGAAGTCCAGATTTTCCTCATCCCGGTCAAAGTAACCTTTGTTGTTAAAGAAAACCAGGTGGTGTGGGTCATGTCGTCGGTGGAATATATGGGTGAGCTCTGTGTTGTCCTTGTCTCTACATTCTTCATGATGACCAAGCTCAACACAGGTGTCTTCTGGGCGTGGCTTGAACCCACAGCAGTTACTATCTAGCCGTTCATAAATCTGTGAAGATACACAATGGCATCTAACTTTTGTTCTATGGTTTTGATTACCTACCAAGTTCAAACTATAATAATAATTTACTTCCCCTGAATATACAGAATGTTGCTTACAAGAAAGAAAGTAATGAACATGGGGTAAAGTACCTGCAGCAGGAAATCAAAAACTACCAACTTGCTCCATTCATGGTGGTGGATGCTGGTGCAGCTCCATTCTGGTTTAGGGGTGACGCCCCGATGCCAGCACTTGTACTTGAGAGAGGCTTGGTATGAGCCCCAGGTCAATCTCTTAGAGGATTGATCTGCATCAACAACTAGGGTTATAGAAGGATCCCACAAAACAACTGGACAAGGATGACCATCTGAAATGAGATGGATATTTTGGTATAAACATCAACATCAGCCATATAGCTTTCTCCATAGCAAGCAGTGTGTGATTACACTGGAAATTAATACTGCAAAAATAAAACAATGGAAGTATATGTTCACTTACACTAAATGCATAAATTGCATTGCTAGATATATCAAATATGATGCCGCTAGACATTTTGTTCAGAACTAACTCCACTTTACTTGCTATTTTTGCATTTACTTATAACAAACGTGTCTGCTGGTTCAGTTTAACACGGTGTCTTAGTAGAGTAACCACAAGAGAGCTTAGTCATCACATTAACCATGGTCCAATGTTAATTTGGCACTTAGGACTGAAAATTCCTGAAGACTGACAACCATAAAGAACAAATTGACTTTATTTTGAACTGTACATCTACTGTTTAATCATTTAAAACTTAACAAACTGCTTTTTATGATATAGTACAATCTCACTTCTCAGGTAAAACATCATTCCTACAATAGAATAAATGCCACTTGGTTTTTAGTCCACAACTCAATGATATTGATATATTTTAAGTGTGCCTAAAATATCCAAATTCTTTTGGAGCCAATGTTTGTCTACAAATGCTTATTCATTATTAACTAAAAAGTGCACTCAGTAACTTTTTGGATTCTTGGATTTACAGTGACACCCAGTTGTGTGGATGCAGCATCATTCAAAATCAAAAGTTTTCCATTAAAGATGTCATTGTATAAATTTACTATTCACAATCAGCCATGATTAAATTAATCCAAGCATGAAGTGTCCAATAGAAAGACGGTTACTGAGATTAAGCGAGTATTGTATTCAGCTGGTCATGCCATCCTAAAATGCCAGCCCCATTTAGAATAAAAATGTTTTTTAAAAGATTACTGATATGATTAAAGTCCATCTCACGCGAGTACACGTGATTATATTATATTATACACGTGTTTCAAAATGACTAATAATTTCTTAAGGATTAAAACGTTTTTAATAGGGGGAAAAAATACTGAGTGCACCTTTAATTGAGATTAAATAATTGTAATACGTGCAAATAAAATAACAGTACCTCCAAGAGAGTGGAATCTTCTGCTGACAGTTGGTAAAGATCTGTTCAGTCCCAAGACCCTGTCTAGATGATAGGCGAAAACCTCGCTCATGTCCAAGGGTCGTTTGACAACACCGCAACATTTGCGACACCCATCAGTATCGTCCGTGGGATTTGTTACACTTTTAAATAAAATTAATGAAGAAAGCCCCCGAGGTGTCACTTCTTCGATATGCGTTATTTTACTGTCGGCAAGAAAGCGCATGGCCGCTATGTCATCATTGCTAAACCATGGAGGAGCTCTTTGACTGTATATCCTGATGGCCGAATAATCACTGCCAATAAAACGGTCCATTTTATTAAACGATTGCTCAGAATATCCTAATCGCTTCCATGATTTCTCATTGTCGTTTGTATTTTTGAGTTCCTCGTACTTGTTTGCTTTGTCCTGTTTGCCATCCTTTGAGCCCTGGTATCTCACTTTAACTTTCTTTCTCCGGGATTTGGGTCGAACTGTACCCCTGATGATGGCAGGCTTGTGCCGCTTAGACTTGAGCGTAATATACACCACATTAGACCTAGTTGGGATGAAAGATGCATTCGCCTCCCCATCAGTAGGGTCCTGATTAGTTTTACTCTGAGAAAACACACTACCAGTCCAGTGGTCGGGACGTTTGTCTTTGTGCGTAGACACATGAACAGTAAAAAACAAATACACAAAACACACAAGAGCTATAATCAAATATTTCCTAAAGGCGGAGTTTCTCCTACAGCAGTTACATACTTTCAAAAACGTTATGGAGCAATAAACCAGAGTGTCCCCGATATTTGCAGAACGAGTCGAATACGTATCCATTGGTATGCGTTTTACGCATGATTTAGGGGCAGTTCAATACGAACGTGTTATTGCGCTAAAAAGAAAGGTAGACAAAACAGAACGCAGGGACGTTCTTTTTAACCCGTCTAAAAACGCGCCGCTCCTCCACGAGACCTTAAAAAAACAACGAGACGCGGTCAAAACTCAACGGTCGTTTACATATTAAGTGGTAGCCTATGCAACTCCAGACGCTCCACTCAGCGCAACAGCTCCAGAATGAATGAATACAACTGACCCAGTGTCGGATAAGCGGAGATAACAAACACGAATTAATGGGAATGTCGCTTATCTACACTGCAAGTGAGCGACGCGCGACAAAACTAGAAATCAAATCCGTCTATATTGCAGGTGTATAAAGAATAATGTAGAGTTCTAAACTTAATAAACAATCCTGTTTGATGTAGGCCTATCTGAACATAAAATTCGGGTTGGTGGTGACAGCGTGGCTGCTCACAATAGGCTATTTTACATGGCCTCGGCCCAACTATTTTCAAAACACCATGGTCCACTTTTTGTGTACAGTCTCAAAAACAGGAAAGTGTCTCATTAACCAGGAGCTCTGTCAGGAAGAGCATAAAAGATAATGGCAATTGCACACTTGCTACTAGGGAGAGACATGCATGTAAACAAAATCTGTTTTGACAAGTTCTGCTCTTGAATTTACCAGTTTTAAATCTATGAGGCAACAGGCTACATTTTAGTCCTTTAATGCCTACTTCGGGTCTTCAGTGAGCCAGGACCTTCTCCCACCCCCTGAACCTCATCCAATTTTTTATTTTTAAAGAGTTGTGCCCAAACATCGTACACAATATTGTAACAAACAACAACAAAAATATTTTATAATTAATTTATTTCCAAAAAAAGTGTTTAGGGTTGTTAAAGACCCGCAATAAGTGTCAGTTTTTTTGCACTTCCATAAATAATATTTTTATGATTATTTCATATCTATTTAAGTTTACCATCATATGATATATTTTTGTTTATTACAAGACAAATGAGTACTATATTCATACAAATAATATCACTTAGATTTCCTGTGAGACAATGGGGAATTCCAGTATATGTGTGTACACATACTATTTCTTACTCAAGATGGGGCTGATGTTTCTGTGCTTGATGCATTTTCCATTTGACATTGCTTTTTCATGAAAAAGCTACCTGGAAGTAAACTAGAGCAAGTGTAACTTGCAATTTTGGTGTATTACTGAAATCATGTTGTGCATCTATTCAGACTCAAAATGTCTCTGAGAAAATACACGTGTTGCTTATAAGACATGTGTAGCTCGACATGTGTTTGACAGCCAGTCTCATGTAATTTCAGTGTGGAAGTAATGAATCTTGTTCTAGATTTGTTGCATCATATATGAAAAAAAAAAAAACATCTTGAAAAATTTGACACCTACTGGGCATTTTGTAGATCCATTTGTTATAGATATATGTGCCAGCCCGGGTAGCTAAAGACCAGAGTATGTATGGCAAAACACCCACTCAAACTGGCACCACACTAACAGACTCCAAACAACTCGATTCTGGCTGAGGGTGTTATACTTTCGACTGTTTTGCAGAGATCTTGTCCTCTTCAGTCAGAGGTATGTCATGCTGATACAAAATTGTGGAGTTGTGACATACAACTCTCAGCAACTCTCTCTGATTCCATGTCACATGGAGCTTGCCGAAATACTGTAACATGAGTACCCCGCGAGCATAAACAATTGTAATGTGATTTAGGGCATTTTCAGACCTGTAGACCTTGATTTGTTCTGAAACAGGCAAAAAGTTGCAATGTTGCTTTTTCTTCATCTTGAAGATTTAGCTCAATATACCAGTTAAAATTGTATATTTTAAAAAAATGTGTCAACGTGTACAAATATTCAAGAATTGTTTAAGTCATGGTTATGAATGCGCATTCCAATCAGAGGTTGCACTGCAGATATACATTACCCCACGCAAGTATAAGTTGTATATTTTCTGTTGTGGTTATTTTGATCTGTCATTAGTTGGTTTTGCATTATTTCTGCATTGAAAAGTACCTGTTCTCAGGGTCACCGAGCTCTTCCTCTCTCATTCACAGACATATACACACTGAAGTGTGAAGCCACATTTATTTGTCAAAATGTTGCTGATGCTGTCCTACCCAGTCTGTTCTGCCACTTTCCACAAGAGAGAAGCAATTGTGCTATATTATCACAGGAATTATTAAATAACTCGCATTTTAAATGTGCAATTATATGTAATAGCCACCAAACTCCATGTCCATTTTTTATGAATTGCAGTGACAAGCTGACCTACAGATTACTTCTCTGCAGATCCATCAGGTATGTTCATGTTTTTTTTTATAGAGATATTGTCTGGTTCAGTAGTCCTTTGGGTCAGATTGCATACCCACCACAATCAAACCGCTCCACGGCACATTTGCATTTGGTCCAAGTGTGTGGATCAGAGTGTGATTACCATGTTCATAGATGTCTATACGAACCAAGGGAGAAAACGCACCAGGTTCCAAAACAAACGCTCCAAACGAGCCAAGTCTGAGATTCATGTATTATCCCCTTGTGGCTTGCCGTAGAACATATGTGTCCATATGCAGTATGGACATATCACTTATCTATGATAAACACTAGGGATATACACAAGTATTCAAATATTCATCATGCAATAATTATACGAATAGGAAAAATACTATTTGAATTTCGCAAAGTTGTGCTTTGCTGGCCATATATACAGTGAGAGTAAAAATGCCAGTTATAACAGAATGCACTGGGTGGCACTGTTGAGTGTGGACACAAGTTGATCACATTTGTTGAGCAAACGGTTCTATCAGTACATTCAGATGGACACCAAAAAAGTGGGTTATTGTGAGAATGTGGCTTACTGGGAGAAAGCTGGGTTCCTGTTTTATTGTACTGGATAATTGTGTACATTTTACTCTCGTATATGTGCAGCATCGCCATTGCAACGTAATCCCCGCTACACTTCTATAAACAACAAACATGACATGAGATACAATATAAACATAACTATTATATGCCCAGTGTTTAGACTAGTCCTGTACATTAACTGCATCAGTCTACTTCATTAGCGGTTTCTTTTTCTTCGCTTTGCGTGAGCTTAAATGCTTTCATTCCAATCTTTTTTGTTTTCACATATCGCTTGTTTAAAAAACACAGGACATGATATAAGCAAAGCTTTATGACTAAAACAAATTAAATAATTTTACGTCTCGTTCTCATGAACTACCTTCATTTAAATATTCAAATACCAAAATGATTAATGAATGCCTATCCGTAAACACTACATGAATCTGATTCCCAAAATATAATAGGGAAACATAACAGAAATGAAGATTAAAAAGTTATTTTCAAAACACTGATCAACATTTTAAATCATAATGTATGAAACGGTTACATTAAAATCAGTTTGTGTAGGGTCTAAATTCCCCTTAATGCCGACAGAGCATTATTGTTGTGCATAAAAGATGTTCAGAACAATACATGGAATGCAAAGAAATGCTAAATAAGCAGGACTTGGCACATCATGTCCTGCAGAATAGTGGTAGAGCAGGCATGGGAAAAGCGGTTTGATACAGGGGCTACATCACGTTTAAATAATTCACCCAAAAATAAATATTCTCTTATCATTTACTCATCCTCATGCCATCTCAGATGTGTATGACGTTCTTCTGTAATCACAAATTAAGATTTTTAGAAGAATATCTCAGCTATTTTGGTCCATACAATGAAAGTGAATCGGTGCTAAAATATTGAAGCTCATTTTAAAAAAAAAAAAAACAAAAAAAAAAACAAAACACAAATTAGCATAAACGTAGTCTGATCCATGTGACTCCAGTGGTTTAATCCATGACTTCAGACGCGATAAGACAGATTTGGTGAGAAACCGATCAAAATTTAATTCCTCTTTAATATAAATTGTCCTCCCTGCTAAGTGAATCTCCACTTTAAATTTCACATTGTTCTTCTGGTAATTCACTCTCTTCATCCATATCGCCACCTACTGGGCAGAGAGAAGAATTTATTGCAGAAAATAACCGAGTTGAATATATTTATTTTATGCTGCTTTTATGTGCTTTATGGAGCTTCAAAGTTCTGGTAGTCATTTACTTGCATTGTATGGACCTACAGAGCTGAAATATTCTTCTAAAAAAAAAAAAAAAAAAAGTATCATTTTGTATTCTGAAGAAAGTCGTACAAATCAGGGATGGCATGAGAGTGAGTAAATTATGTTCTGCCTGAAGTATTGCTGTACAAATGTTGATCTTTATAAAGGCCAAGCATAAATATAAATTATTTTATCTCCTCTTTCATGGTAATTTATTATTCCACTCTCTCTGGGGTCGGTATTATTAAAAAACGAACAATATTTAAAAAATGTTATTAAAAATGTCACTAATTTACTCCATTACATTAATAATTTTAAATCTACTCAAGTTATTCAGCCAAAATTAGTGAGTGATTTTCTCGTTTCCTTGTTATTGTTGTTTGAGTAATAGCCTTTAGGCCTATATGACACAGACAGTGCCCAATTCGGTTACATGTACATTTCAAGTCCAACATTTTTATACCAGTTTAAAGTCCACTTTAGAAATAAACGACTGCATTTACATGAAATCCTCACCAAGACGGGTATTGGCGGAATTATAAAGTGTACTTGATCATTTAGGCGCGAACCCGCATTCGCGTTCTCGGGGCACACGCGCATGTAAAGCGTACACACATTAACCGCCTGTCAATCAAACAGTGCGCAGTTACAGGCGTCAGGAAATAGTCAATCTTTTATATTTCATCTAGATTCTAGATCAACTAACCAGTTGCTGTCTCGATCGTTGTAATGAACACCCCTGTTCTAGATATAAAACGAAGGCTAAATGTATAACACTACTCAATCCTTTGATCAAGAACATTCTTTTTTTCCAATAAACATGTAGATCATTTGATTGCACAGGCCTATTGAGAACATTGTATTACATGGTCACAGCAGCCCAATAATCTCAGTGATTGATAGTTAAATATCAGGCTACGTTTTAGAGGCACAGAATCTAGTAAGCAGGCATATGGAATTTACCTTGATATGTTTCTTCAAAAATCAAAATCAAATCACTTTGTCACACTACTGTGTACACGAGTGCAACAGCAGGTGAAATTCTTGTGCAGTTCTGAGGAACATTGCAGTAATGACAGTGACGAGACATAAACCACTTTACAATAAACATATTTACACAAAACAATTCAATTCTTCAAATTAGAGGCAGGATTAATGATTTTATATGGATTGAGCAAGTTAAACTCACATGACACGATCAAGCAATTGGGCTTTTTCATGGTGAAAATCCCTTTCAGGTGTGGCCTTGATGTTCAGGTGTTGAACTGTGCTTGAGGCATTCTCCACAGTTGGCGCCAGATCTGCAGCTGCTGTTCAATTTTTTTTTTTTTTTTTTTTAGATTTGAATAGATTTGACAGGAGTCACCAGACTCTCATAGCCAATCAAGTTGATGGATACAATTAAATTCAGGACAGGGAAATAGCAAACACAGATGGTGGGAAAATAGTGCAGTAAAGGTACAGTTACAGCATTTAAAATGTACTACATGTAACACGTTACATCACTCTAGTGTAGGACTCTAACTTAACTGATCAGGTTGAATGGGCACAGTAGCATTACAATATAGTTAACGTCTAAGTTCGTAAGGAGGATTTGAGACAGCAATTTCACTACAGCTTGTGAAATAACAAAAGTATTTACTGTATTGGTACCAGTTCAAAATTTGTAAACATACAAATTTATAATAAAAAAAAAAATACAATCAGGACTGTTTAGTATGATAAATGAAATAAATGGGTCCCAAACACAGTTCAGAAAGTCTTTTCCTTGTGTTGTCACTTGTTGTTTTATTTTATATAAAGACTGATCCTTCCAGGAAAGAAATATTGAAGGAAGAAAAAAAAATAGAAGCAGAGGTAGTCACGTGACAGAAGAAAGATTTACTACCCGGGTAGTTTTAAACTCAAGTTCCCTCAAAGTATCCGAAGTGTATGGTGTGTAATATTCTCTTATCTGTTTGATGACAGATTAAGGATACTGAGCTCGCTCCAGAGAAAGATGTGTTGTGACATCAACTAGGCCGTTGGCTCGCCGTTCGTTCGTCCACGATCAACTCAAAGAGTACACATCCACAGGAAAACAAGAAGAACAAAAAACCAACCTGCATAATGCAGAGAACTTGTCACTCATTCACATTCACTTCATCTGGATTGACAACAGATATAAATGACATGAAATTTAGGATCTTTCGCTTTTCTTTCTTCAACTGCACATTAACTTGTTTTACAAAGAAAATCCTGGGAGAATATACTAAACAGAGCAATGTCTTAAATATTATTATTGTATGACTCAAACACTAAATTAAACTACCGAATGTCATACATACTTATTCATCAAATCACATACCCTGATTCTTTGACAACAATATATCCCCAGGGTTAATTAACAGTATCAACTATCATGAAATGACTCTGTTTACACAAACCAATTCACATTACTTTGTATATCAAGCAGTTGATTTTAACATCACATTGGATTTAAACTCCGATTGGTTTAATAAGAAAACTATCCTTTATCTCTTTGTCACAACATGCATATTTCAATATTTACTCATCATCAGTTAGTTATCAATCATATTTCTTACCATAAAACATTAATTGAACACATATGACTGATTACAGTGCAACAACGGAGTAACAATACACTCACCGGAGTTCCTCGAAATAAACGTATGAAAAGATGTGTCTTCACATGGATTTCACTAGAAAAGAACTTAAAACTTTTTTCTTCCTCACACTCTATTACTTTCTTTTAAAATATTTACACTCTGATCATCTTTTTCTTTCTCCGCTCTTTTTCTCGTTTTTTTCCCATTTATTTCACTCGTCACTGAGAGAAAAAAAAACCCTAGTGGAGAATAGTGGTTACTACATTTTCCCTTCAAATTAAGAGTCTGTTAACTACCTAAAATTAAAGGGGTTACATCCTCCCCCCCTAAATCAGCATGCGTCCCTGCATGTAGTCAGTTTATACAATTTCCTGAGGTAATAGGGAACTAACTCTAGGGCTCATGTCATAGTCAAGGGCTTGGGAGAATGCTTTGTCAAGTCCACTAAATAGAGTTTGCATAATGAGGATTAAAGGATTTCCTAAAGTCGGGTAAGTCAGTTTGTGTGGTGGAACTCTTTGTCTAGTAGATCTTCTTGGTGTGAAATGGTCCTGCACCAATTCATCACTTGATTGAGGTATTCCTTCAGTTTCAGAAGTATCAGACTCTTTAGAGACATCAGCTTTAACTTCATCTTCCTCCCCTTGGCCTTTGATCAATGCCTCTGGGACAGTGAAATCTGTTTCTGCACCAACTGACTGGGTGTCAGTCAATTCAGTCAACACTGATGTTGTCTGCGGATAGAATGGTTGAGCCTCCGGGCTTAAAGTTGACTCTGCATAATCCTGCTGTTCAGATGTCCTAGCTCTTTCCAAAGACTGCACAGGACACATCTTTTCTAGTTCAGCAGTCTCTTCTTCTGAACTACATACTTCTCCCTCTGGTTCAACCACTTGCTGGCTTGGGAGCGGGAGGTCAATTGTTTCGATCCAAGACAGTGACTGGGGCGAGTAGTACTCTACTACAGGATCCTCCGGAATGTGATCAGAAACATCATCCATGTTATCTGTGGGAGCATCCTGGGGTACACTGAAACTCTCCATCCTCGGTTGAGACTCTGCACTTGTAGATCCATCTATACAAGTAGACAGAAATCCACAGGGTAAAAGTAAATCCCTGTGTAGGGTTCTCTCTGGACCTTCTGAGCCCACAGGTGCAACAACATAAACGGGTGAGTTGTCGATCTGCTTCACAATCCTATACACAATCTTACTCCATTTATCAGCAATTTTATGCTTTCCACGAATTCCCACATTCCTTATGAGCACTTTGTCACCAGACTCTAGAATGGATTCCCTGATTTTGAGGTCATATCGCTGTTTGTTCCTTTGTGCAGTTCTGTCACTCTGTTCAATGGCTAGTCGGTAGCTCTCTTGAAGGCTCTCCTTCAATTTCTTTACATACTCTGAATGAGACACTTTACCAGGGTTCCTGGGAGTCAGGCCGAATGCAAGGTCAAGGGGAAGGCTCGGTTGTCGACCAAACATCAATTGGTATGGGGAGAATCCTGTTGTGTCATTCTTGGTGCAATTATAAGAGTGCACCAAGGGTTGAACAAATTCCTTCCACCTGAACTTGTTTTCTTCAGAGAGTGTACCGAGCATCCCCAAAAGAGTCCTATTAAACCGCTCCACCGGATTGCCACGTGGATGGTACGGCATTGTCCGGGATTTCTTTATACCTAGCAACTGACAGAGGTCTTTTATGACAGAGGACTCAAAGTCACGGCCCTGATCACTATGAAGTCTCTCTGGGAACCCATAATGAATAAAGAAGTGGTTCCATAAGGCTTTGGCGACCGTTTTCGCCTTTTGATCAGAGGTTGGAACAGCAACGGCATACTTTGTGAAGTGATCAGTAATTACGAGTATGTTCCTTGTGCCCTTTCCATCTGGCTCCAAGGATAAATAGTCCATACAGACCAATTCGAGGGGACGGCTTGTGTTTATGTTGACAAGAGGGGCACTTCGCTCTACCCTTGCTTTGCGTCTTACACACCTCTCACAAGACTTGATCTTCTCCTCTACATCCAGTGCCATTCTGGGCCAATAAAACCTTTGACGCACGAGGTCTACCGTCCTTTCAATGCCCAGGTGGCCAACGGAATCATGCAGTTCTGTAAGAGCTACTTGTCTGAAAGCTTTTGGAAGGACGAGTTGGAATAGAGGCTCCCCTCCAATGATGCGCTTCCGATACAAGACATCATTAGTAAGAACAAACTGGTCTACAACTCTCAACATCACCTGAACTTCTCTATCCTCATGCAGCCTAGCACGGCAGGAAAGGTGCTTGTGTGACTTAACGATGTCAATCACTCGGTTCACAGCAGGGTCATTCCGTTGCTCACGAGCCCAATCCTGCTGGGACATACCTGGAAGCGTGCTGGATCCAAGGTAGGAATCTATGGATAAAAAATCAGGTGGAATAGCTTCTTCACTCATGGCCAGACACTCAACAATTGCTGGTTCACTATCTGCTCCATCTTCAGAGTCTGAACTGTCGTGCACGTTATGTCTCTGACACACTGCTTTCACAGCCCCCTTAGAGAATGCTGGTTCCGATCCTTCTCTCACAAACCGAGAAATGAACTGTTGTATCCGATCGTCCTCCTCCTCGGAACTATGATCGTACTTGTTCTGCGTGTGTGGTCTTCGGGATAAACCGTCCGCATCTTGGTTCCTTTTCCCGGCTCGGTACTCAATACTAAAATCAAAACTTGAGAGGGCAGCTAACCATCTGTGTCCTGCAGCATCGAGCTTGGCTGAAGTCAACACATAGGTTAAGGGGTTGTTGTCAGTCATGACAACAAATTTGGCCCCATAAAGGAAGTCAAAGAACTTGTCAGTCACTGCCCACTTGAGGGCAAGAAATTCAAGTTTATGAACAGGATACCGCCTTTCACAATTTGACAGACCGCGGCTGGCATAAGCGATGACTCTAAGTCGACCATCCTGTTCTTGATATAGAGCCGCTCCAAGTCCATGCAGACTGGCGTCAGTGTGCAATATATAAGGCTTCCTCGGGTTCGCAAATCCCAGGACAGGTGCAGTTGTCAGCTTCTGTATTAAGGTCTGGAAGGCCTCTTCACACTCCGAGGACCACTTTTCATTAAAAGGCCGTTTCCTGTCTGCAGGGGAAAACTGACATCTTTTCACACCAGACAGCCTTTTAGGTGAAATATATCCAGCAGTTAGACTGTTGAGAGGTCTGGCAATTTTTGAATAATCTTTCACAAACCTCCTATAGTATCCCGTAAATCCAAGAAAGGATTTCAGCTCCTTGATGTTGTTGGGTCTAGGCCAGGAGGTGAGGGCTTCAATCTTTCCTGGATCGGTTTCTACACCTTTCTCTGACACTACATGCCCAAGGTACTTGACAGAGGTTTGGAAGAAATGGCATTTCTGAGGGGACAACTTCAGACCATAGTCTTTGAGTCTGGTGAGAACACGCATGAGGCGATCTTCATGTTCCTCAAGAGTACTGGAAAACACAATGAGGTCATCAAGGAATACCAAGACTTCTTTTAAATTCATACTACCTACACACTTCTCCATTACGCGTTGAAACGTGCTTGGCGCGTTAGTGACCCCTTGTGGCATGCGATTGAATTCCCAGAACCCTATTGGGGTCACAAATGCTGTCTTGTGCTTGTCTTTTTCCTCGACCTCTACTTGATAATAGCCAGATTTTAGATCCATGACTGAAAACCACTTGGATCCAGTCAAAGATGCAAAAGCCTCCTCAATGTTTGGTAGGGCATACGCATCCTTAATGGTCTGGCTATTCAACTTTCTATAATCAACACAGAGTCTTATTGCACCATTTTTCTTTTTCACTACCACAATGGGTGAAGCAAAAGGGCTCTCTGACTCACGGATTATGTTAGCATCATGCAGTTCTTTAAGATGGAGTCTCACCGCTTCAAGGTCTGATGGATGAATTGGCCTTGCTCGTTGTTTAAACGGAGTAGGATCAGAAAGGCGAATCCGATGTTTGACTTCAGCAGTGTGGCCATAGTCCAGATCACTGAGAGCAAAGACTTCTGGAATGGAATTAAATTTTTGCGTGATCCTAGCTTTCCACTCTTCTGGCAAAGGAGATTCACCAAAGTCAAGAGTGATGGAGCCTTTAGTGTTTGAGCACACTTCCGCACATGGCACTGCAAGTGGGGAATCTTTTGTTACAGTTTGTGTAGGATTGGAAAGAGAAAGAGGTACTGTAAGCTCAGCTATGATCTTCTTTGACGGTACTGTAATGTCATGATCTGTGCAGTTTTGAACAAGAACAGGCACCCTGAACGAAGTTCTGGCTGGGCAAGTGATAACATAATTACAGAACAGAAGCCCACTTGGTAAACTGGAATGGGAAAAGGGCTCGACAAGAATAGGTGTACCCAAAGGCAGAGAAACATTCCTGGCATATCCAGTCAATACCGTCTTCTGACCGGCAGAAACTGTGTGGGCCACTTTGCCTTGGAGCTTCACATTCGCAACCCTCCCATTCCTCAGCTCAATTTTATGTCGGTTACTCAATTCCTTTACAAGGGCTGCATATACATGGCTCTGGGGGCTTCCACGATGACTCTCATGACCTATGGTACAAACTTTGTACAATGCATCCAGAGTATTTGTCCCAACTAAGGCTGGAATTTCACTGTTGGTTTTGCAGTCTGGAACCACCAGAGCTAATGTACGGACTTCTGCTGTCCTTCCAGCAATTTCTTCTGGGAACTCAATACTGAGATGAAGATATCCCAAATAGGGTACTACTTGCCCTCCAGCACCTTCAATTTCGAGTAAGTCATCAAGGGACAAGATTGAATGTGACTGCAAGTATGAGTTATAAAAAGATTCAGACACAGTAGTCACTTGTGAACCAGAATCGAGAAGGCATTCACAAGGGGTCCCATCAATAACAAGTAAAGCAGTACAACGAGGCCCCACCAATCCATTTAGGGGAACTTCTGGGAAAGACTGAATTGGTGTATGAGTTTCACTTTTTACTTTGCAAGATCTTTGATTCAAAGTGGGACGATGGATCAATGGATCATCTTGAGCCTCAATATGTCCCTCTATTGAGACCCTTTCTAGTTTAAATGTGGACCATACTTCGGTTTCCACTCATTTTGCTTAGCCTTCAACTCCTTGTATTTCTGATCTACAACATCTTTGTTAGGAGGATTCACACACTGTCTGGCTATATGGCCATCACCACCGCATCTGAAACAAAACCAAGCCTTTGGCTGGGGCTTCAACATTGTTTGATATGCCTGAACTTCTGCTTTCACTGTGTGCTCATTTGCCTTCTTAATCTTCTCGGACTCTGCTTTCTGCTCCTTCTTTGACTTTTTAGAATTCAGCTGCATTTTCAACTCCGTAACCTGTCTCCTCAGATCCTCAGTTTCAACCTGGTAAGCAGTGAGAATGGCTGCATTTGAATCATAGGGTAGTGAAGCTTCATGTACCGTATGCACATTCAAGAAGGGTTTTGCCCTGGAACTACCCAAGTGACGCTGTAATCTTTCAAGCTTCGCAGCTCGTCTGTCTTCCTCAGTTCTAATCTGGAGCAAAAGCCGAGCAAATTCAGGTTTGTCTGGTTTTGACTCTAGCTGTAACAGCAGAAGCAGTGACTGATCCCAACACCCTCGAGTAAACTGCTTGAGTAACTGTCGGTTGGAATCTGCTTTATTCAACCCATTTCTTTTCACAGCAGAACTGAGGAGAATTTGCAATCTTTGGAGGAAATCTGAGGCTTTCTCACCTGAGTCCTGATAAGTGTTGAGGAACTTAGCGAATATCTCATCCCCATCCTCCACAACACCATATGCAGAATCAAGAAGATCAACATATTCTTGTGGGGAAGCAGAAAGACCCAGCTGTTTGACAACGTCTGATGCTGGTGGAAGGAGGCTTTCCAGAATTTTCCTGCGCTGTACATCAGTTGGCAGACGATCTTGAAACATCAACTGAACGTGTAAACACCATGTCTCAAAGTCTGCCTCGCCAGGTGGTCTTGGAATGCGACCTGAGAAAGATTTCAGCCATTTTGACCCTTGAATGGATGAAGCTGCAGAAGTGTCATTCTTAATCACATGTTCAACTACAATTCTTTGTATTTCAGATGGGTTCAACATATCAGAGGAGATGCAAGTAACAGGCTTCTGTACAGGTGTGGATTTTGGCACTTTAGGTCGAACAACTGTTACAGTGGGGGTTCCTTGCACTGAGCCATGATTCTGACCTAATCTCTTCGTCTTTCCTTTAAGGAGAGGGGTTTGACTACCGTCAGTGTCAGAGTTATTCGAGTCTGTATCTGGACCTGAATCATCAGGCGAAGCAAGATCTACTGTATTCACAGTCTGGTCGGTTTCCTTGGTCAAGACATTTACATTATCAACTAGCCATGTTACTGTAGCATCAGCTACACTTGGTACATAGCAAGGGAAATCTGGCTTTAAAATACTTATAGGCTGATCAGAATCAAACTCGACAATTGCTTTGGTATTACCGGCTCTATCCGGTTTACCCACCCGTACAACCTTAGTTACATTTCCGTAAGTAGCAAAGGATGCCACTAGGTCATCATTAGAATTAGTCCCAGAAAGGTTAAACACACAAAGGGACTTCTGCACATCTACTCCAAATACACTTTCAAGATCCATGTTTCTTTTCTTCTTCTTCTTTTTTTTTTTTTTTTTTTTTTTAAATTAATATGAAACAAAATACAAAACTTTGTTGATTTCAAAGCACTTGGATTTAAGCTTTGAATGTCAAATAAGAATAATCTAAATTAAAGCTGTCAATAAGAATCCTCCTGGCTGGGCTCGCCACTTTTTATATGTAACACGTTACATCACTCTAGTGTAGGACTCTAACTTAACTGATCAGGTTGAATGGGCACAGTAGCATTACAATATAGTTAACGTCTAAGTTCGTAAGGAGGATTTGAGACAGCAATTTCACTACAGCTTGTGAAATAACAAAAGTATTTACTGTATTGGTACCAGTTCAAAATTTGTAAACATACAAATTTATAATAAAAAAAAAAATACAATCAGGACTGTTTAGTATGATAAATGAAATAAATGGGTCCCAAACACAGTTCAGAAAGTCTTTTCCTTGTGTTGTCACTTGTTGTTTTATTTTATATAAAGACTGATCCTTCCAGGAAAGAAATATTGAAGGAAGAAAAAAAAATAGAAGCAGAGGTAGTCACGTGACAGAAGAAAGATTTACTACCCGGGTAGTTTTAAACTCAAGTTCCCTCAAAGTATCCGAAGTGTATGGTGTGTAATATTCTCTTATCTGTTTGATGACAGATTAAGGATACTGAGCTCGCTCCAGAGAAAGATGTGTTGTGACATCAACTAGGCCGTTGGCTCGCCGTTCGTTCGTCCACGATCAACTCAAAGAGTACACATCCACAGGAAAACAAGAAGAACAAAAAACCAACCTGCATAATGCAGAGAACTTGTCACTCATTCACATTCACTTCATCTGGATTGACAACAGATATAAATGACATGAAATTTAGGATCTTTCGCTTTTCTTTCTTCAACTGCACATTAACTTGTTTTACAAAGAAAATCCTGGGAGAATATACTAAACAGAGCAATGTCTTAAATATTATTATTGTATGACTCAAACACTAAATTAAACTACCGAATGTCATACATACTTATTCATCAAATCACATACCCTGATTCTTTGACAACAATATATCCCCAGGGTTAATTAACAGTATCAACTATCATGAAATGACTCTGTTTACACAAACCAATTCACATTACTTTGTATATCAAGCAGTTGATTTTAACATCACATTGGATTTAAACTCCGATTGGTTTAATAAGAAAACTATCCTTTATCTCTTTGTCACAACATGCATATTTCAATATTTACTCATCATCAGTTAGTTATCAATCATATTTCTTACCATAAAACATTAATTGAACACATATGACTGATTACAGTGCAACAACGGAGTAACAATACACTCACCGGAGTTCCTCGAAATAAACGTATGAAAAGATGTGTCTTCACATGGATTTCACTAGAAAAGAACTTAAAACTTTTTTCTTCCTCACACTCTATTACTTTCTTTTAAAATATTTACACTCTGATCATCTTTTTCTTTCTCCGCTCTTTTTCTCGTTTTTTTCCCATTTATTTCACTCGTCACTGAGAGAAAAAAAAACCCTAGTGGAGAATAGTGGTTACTACATTTTCCCTTCAAATTAAGAGTCTGTTAACTACCTAAAATTAAAGGGGTTACATACATTTTTAAACTAACTACTTCCTCAAGAATTGTAATTCAAGTACAGTAACTTGAGTATTTGTAATTCGTTACTTTACACCCCTGATTACATGTAGCCGAGTGTGATAGAAATGTTCATTTCAGCCTGACGTCTTGTATTTCAGAACAAGCACATTGGTTACTTGACAAGAACAGAAGACCTGCCTCTGCAACAGAGTTATTTTTTTCTATCAGTTTTGATGTGCTTTTCCATTGCTGGAATCATTAAGGTCAAGTGATTAGCATCGATAATGGATGCATCATCTCCCTCTGCCTGGCCGGTGATTATGTTAATGAATCACTCACCTGAAAAAAATGAAATAAAATCACTGCGGACAAATCGGCTAGTGTGGCGCTGTGCCGAATTTTGACTCCCTATATCCTTGTTTAGAGGTAGGAATGGGCTTTAGCTGTAAGGACCAATGACTGTTAGCGGTGGGTGTGAGGGTGGGCTTTTAGGATAAGGGTCAGTCAGGTACTGGGGAGTCAAATATTGTCCCTTTATGGTATCTCCAGAAAATAAGACTTAAAACAAGCAACAATGCAGAAATACAGACCCTGCGCTGGTAAGAGAAACTGTTTAATTCCAATAAATAAATGTGTGCAATTACTAAACAGCAGGAATTAAATTTGACAGCAATTACAATGCAAGAAAGTGCAAATTACATTCAGGGCAACTAAGAAACTGTAGAGGCCCTATTCCAGGTGATATGTTGGCAAAGTTTGGAGGGCAGTTTTTGTTAAAACCTGGTCCGCCATTGCCACCTTGTGGTAATACAACGTACAGATTTAGATCTTTGAATAGGCAGTTAAGAGGGAGCCTGCCAGGACAACACAAGATGCCAAAGCAAACATCAGCAAGTTCCCCAGTCCCTGAGGATATAGAATCAGTATGTTAGGCTGGCCTAAATGGAAGATCATATTACATTATTTCTTTAGTGTTGCTGGTAATGAATCAAATTACACTGCATCTACAGTATGTACACTAAAGCAGTCATTTTAAGATGGATTTCAAAGACACTTACTCATTAATCTTATTTCAATTACAATCTTTTAGTTTGAAAATAATTTCCCACTAAAAATCCATTCAGTTAGTCAATTAATTCATGCATTACACATAGCTAACTGATATTGGCATTATATTTTTGTATAGCCAGAGGGGAACTGGCTCCCCCAGCTGAGCTTGGTTGCTCCCAAGGCTTTATTGTCCCCCTCTCCATTTACTAACATCTTATGTTTTGGGTTCTTCGCCAGAATAACCTTTGGCTTTTCATCACTGCGGTTCCACTTTTTAAGGCATGATTTTCAGTGACATTCTACAGTGAAACTGCTCAACATACTTTAAACATTACAGCATAATTTTCTGTAAAGGTGCTTGAAACAATATGTATTGTAAAAAGCACTACACAAATAGAAATGACTGGTTTCAATGCAAATCATATCAAAAGCTAATGCATTTTCTGTTGTAATAGCTCTCGTAATCAAAATGAATCTTTGGTTAATAAAATGCCAATTGAAATACTGAATTAAAAGTGACTGTTACCTTGATCTCTTTAAATACCACACTTCCCCAAAGAGCAGCTACTAACCCGTAACCCTGAAAGCAAATGCATGGGACATGCAGTAGAATCACTACATACAATATTCAGTGAAATGTGAAACAGAACATGCAATAGATATACCCATTATATTACACGATACTTACAGCATTAATTATAGGGAATGTGATCACTGCACTGAGGTAGAAATTCGCCAAAAGCCAGGCATAAGTGGCTAAACCCCACATAAGGCCACATAAGAAACCTGCATGAAAGATCTTTAAATCAATGAAAGAATCCATCTTCAAGAAATCAACCTATTCAGTTGAAAAAGAGGTGGAATTTGAGGGTGAATGTTTAACAGAGGTACCATGTTCTGTGGCTGATTACAAACTTACATTTTACAACTCGATGCAATACAGTTAGTCTTGAAAAAGCAGCCTGGTATAGCAAAATGTCTTTTAAAACCACTACTACACCTTCCATTCAAAGTTAAAATAAATATGATGCAGGAGAATACTTAAGATTCTTATTTTAACCTTGGGACGTGTGAGCAACATTACCAGGTAAGATGGCTCTGGGATAGATCCTAGGCCTGTTCTTCATAGCTGCACAGTATGCAACAAAATACACTGTGCTCATGAGGAATATTCCACTGTAATGGGCAAAGCAGTAGTCAATGTCTGTAACGGATTGTAAAACATGTTAGAAGAATTGCCCATAAAATTGCTTAACATATTGATTAAACTACAACAAACTCCATGTCATTTACTTTGTCCTCTAAAATCTTTGTCATGCAAACGAACGTACCATTCTGACTGGATCCAGTGAACACACTTGAATTGGCTGTGGCATGAATTTTAATATAGAAAATGGGCACGAAAGAACAGCCATAAAGGACACCTGCAAATATGGCCAAGATGCAGCCGCTATAACGAGAGGATATTATGAAAAGTTTATAGATTTCACAAATTTTCTTTCTAAAATTGACAAATCTAAATTCTGAAATGTATCAAATCGTAAAATCCCTAAAACTCAGCATGCTGCGAATACAATCACGTGCAATTTCTTATTCACATTTTTTTGTCTTCCATTGTACATGGACTAGAAATATTCTGGGGAACACAGCAGAAGAATGAAATGGGAAGGCCTGCACACACTTACAACACTCTCTTGCTCCTTGGTGAAATTGTGTCCACCCATGAATCACTGGGGCTTGCACTCTCAGAATTAAACCTCTGCAAACGTGCGCACACAAACACACGTCAATAAAAAGAACATTCTGTGTAACATCCAAAGGCTATCTATGTGGAAAACTTGAACTGGCTCACCCTATCATCAATCAACAAAGGCATGGATTCAGTAGACTGAGGTTTTTGAACATCACTTTTCACAAAGAAGAAAATGATGGCACTGAAACAAAGGCATGATTGTGTATTGAAAATAAAAAATAAAATCCAAACTTGATTGAAAAGGGCTTTTCTCACAATAAATAAAAGGCAGGGTTTTTTTTTATTGAATATCGGAGTCAGGTGGAACTGTGGTTCCAATAAAACTTCACTTCAGGTCTTATGAAGTGATTTATCCCCGCCTTAAGAGTATTGCATTTTCAATATCAGAGAAACTGATTTTAAGGGGAGTAAAACAGTAGCATCTTTGAGAAATCTTACTCTTAAGTA
Organism: Moxostoma hubbsi; assembly: GCA_032164185.1. Taxonomy (NCBI): domain Eukaryota; kingdom Metazoa; phylum Chordata; class Actinopteri; order Cypriniformes; family Catostomidae; genus Moxostoma; species Moxostoma hubbsi. Next base: position 19,871,753 of record JAVLUX010000016.1, read on the forward strand.
TGCTAGAAATCCTTAGGGGATGGAAGTATTGTCTGTCCAGATTAAAAGGTTTTCTTACAATATTTACTTTCCATGGGTGTGGTGTCTATCCTCTCTGTTGAGGACTGAAAGCAACTTCTTTTTTTTAATGTGTGTAAAATTTCAGAAACAGAAGCATGGCAACCTAAAACTTATAGAAATAAACTTATACAAATAAACATCCTCTTAATGGTCTTCCAAATATTTTGCATGTAATGCTGCAATACATCATGTTCCTTGCTTGAAGAATAATACAGAAAACATGTCTCCTTTACCTGAGCAAACAGAGGCCAGCTCCACAGTAATTGAGTATCGGTTTGGATACTTCCTCTGGATGAAGCCCAAACCAACCATACCTTTATGGATTTCAAAAAAAAAAAAAAGTATGAGACCAAACTAACTTTCAAAATCACAATAGAACTTTATCAATATTAAAGACCTATAGGTGCAGCAAATAACCATTTAAGAACCCTTTTTTAGGACTGTAAAATTAACAACTGACAGCTGCATGGAATGCTGGTGTTCTTGCAGGTTGACCAGCTCGCCAACTAAATTTAGCCAGTTAACAGCATGGTTTAGCCTGATCTACTAGCTAGACATTCACCACTAATCAGCATTAACTGGCCAGGACCAGTATGGAAATTCATGCTGGTCTAAATGAGTCTCTTCAGCAGGGTTGTATCAAAGGTTTTAAATCAGGTTAAATGTGATATCCTGTCAAACAGCAAGCAGACTTACCTTGAGCTTGCCCATCCAAATAGCAATCCACTGGATCCCCAAAGCAAAACTCCAAGACCAAGACCAATAAACTTCACAACTGGGACAGCTGTTATATTTCCTAAAAGGAAAACATGTTACCAAAAAAAAACACCCACATATATCAAACACGCGTTTATTCACTCCCACAATACCAGTGGCCCAAATCGCTCCCCCAAGCATAGCTGCAGGATGGGCTCTGGAGGGGTGGAACAATATGTCAGCACCCAGTCCAACAATCCATATAGCGGAGCAGGATACCCACTGGAAAAACATTCCTGTAAAAATAACAGAATTTGAAGTGGGTTGAATGATGGTTTGGAGGATAAAGTACAGTTAACCTCCTCACCATCACCAGCATCAATTGCTTTAACAGGAACAAAGTTACTGCCATACAACAGCATTGCAAACACACAACCCACAAAGCCATAGGTTATGTCCGTCGTGTTGGCTCCATTAGAGGACAAAACTTCATAAGTGCTCTTGCTTGTGCGAGGGAGCTCTAGACATAACAGAATAAACCAATCAGTCAAAAACATGCTCGAGAAACTTGGCCAGATAGCTCATGAGAAAATAGGTACCCTTGACCATGTTCAAAAGTCACTTGTTGCCCTTATGGCTAATACTTTCTTAAAGGAATATTTAAAGCATAATAACAACAACAATTGTCAAATCTGTAATGAGCCAAAGTCTTTTTTTAAAACCGCACAGTCACATTCCGAAGGCCAGACGATCATCTCAAATACATGTTGTTTGTCAAAAACACAGCTCAATCAAAACATTTTACTTTTTTCATATTTTTTTTTTTTATCTACCTTCGGCTCTCAATGTGCTAAAGCATCTTAAAACAAACAGCACAACAACAGCTAATAAAGCCATCAGTATTCTGTTAGATTTCACCTCAGTGATGCACTCACTACATGTTATTGTGAGGCCTAGTGGCTTGTAAACCAGCTGTTATTAATTGGACTCACTGTTCCACCTCACTTATCAAGTGAATCAAATTAACTCATTACCTGTAGACTTTGGCGACCAATCGCAAAAAATAAAGAAAGAAAGAAAACAAAAACATATAATTGTATATGATTCAAATGAATGTTTCACCTTCATAATGAAAACGTTAACCCAATTGTTTAGGCTTTAGGCATAAATTGTGAGTTGTCCAGAGCCCCCTGTGGTTTCAGTGGATTTGTTGGTACTACGTGTTCATATGGACTTCACGGAGATAAGCTGTTCAAGTTTCCAAGTTTTGGTCATTGCTGTTTTTAAATAAGATGCTAATCTTTTCATTAGCATCTGGACGGGATTTTATAAGTGAAATTACTACATGTTGCCTGAAATGATGATTAAGACCTTTTCGGGAGCATCTTTTCAGGACTTGATTAAACGCATTTTCAAATTTATACGTTAGATGGCGATCACGTTCAAACTTGTTTTGATTCTGCCACCACTGAAGAAGGAAGGTAGGCAAATCTTACATATATTTTTATTTTTTTCTTCAAATTTTGACTGTCAAAATAGGAATGAAAGTACAGAATGACCAGCAAATTCCTACTGAGCCCTAAAAAACACTTCGCATTGTGTAAGTTATGAGTATTAATACAATTCATACATATGCAGCTGTAAAGCTTTTTTGTTTGAAAATGTTTTGATTTCATACGCAGAATTGCATAGACTGTTGCTGTTGTGGCAGTAGTAATTGGTAAAGTACTAGAAGATAGTAGCCAGGATACATTCTTGACCGGTTTAATAATAATAAAAAAAAAAATAAAAAAAAAAACCTCTTTTAATGCACTGCGTCAATTAAATGCTACATTTATCTGTAGAATGTTGCTGTAACACAACTGCCAGCACTTTAATTGTCCTAAATGTTTAATTTAATTTTGTCTCACTCACTGCAAATTTTTAGGAGGCTGTCTAGAACAGAGAAAGTGTGGTTGCTATGGAAACTGAGGGTAAGGTAAGCACATACGGAGAGAAATTATGAATGCTTCGTGTTTAAAAAAAAAAAAAAAAAGTAGTATTCTTAATTTGTAAGTCACTTTAGATGAAAGTGTCTGCTGAATATGTAAATGTTCTCAAAGGTGATTAAGTGCAAGGCAGCAGTGGCCTGGGAACCAGGAAAACCTGTCTCCATTGAGGAAGTGGATGTTGCTCCTCCCAAAGTCCATGAAGTACGCATTAAGGTACACTACATTGGCCAGGTTAGGCTATGCAGTCAAATTAAGTCTATAAGTAGACAGCTATGGAAAGTTATGTAAAAAAAATGTGATCGCCTGTACAGCATATGTACTTGAATTTATAAATTGGCCGGGGTGGGGGGTTGTTACTTTCAAACAAAAGGGGTGTTATTAAAAGAGGTATTTAAAATAGAAGGGGTGTTCACATACTGTATTTTCCTCTGCACTTATATTTCATTGACCCTTGTCAGATAGCAGCATCTGGAGTGTGCCACTCAGATTGGTCTTACTTGTATGAGGCTGGTAAAATGAGTCCCCGGCCTTTTCCTTTGATCTTGGGGCATGAGGGGGCTGGAGTGGTGGAGAGTGTTGGTCCAGGTGTCACAAAGGTGTCTAAGGGTAAACCAAACAATTTATCATGGAGACTGTAGCCTTTATACTAGTGAGATATGAAGTGTTGAATCCTGAAAATGGATTTCAGATTTCTTAAGCACTTAATCACTTACATGAAGTGTAAAAGTGTGTTAGATGCATTCTTATTAATTTCTTACGCATGTGGCATATACAAGCTTTATACTAATTTGTGCATGTTTGAAAAATCATGTAGACATATGATATAGGTACTGTGGATTGCAAAATTTTGGGCATCCCTTATACAAATTTCTGTTGCTGTGAAAATCTAAGTGAGCAAAAGTTGGCCTGATTTCCAAAAGGCACAAAGTTAAAGATGACACATTTCTTTAATATTTTAAGCAATTTTATAGTTTCAAAAAAGGAAAAAGGCCTGAATCAAATGTTTGGGCACCCTGACCCTGCATGGTCAGTATAATTAACACCCCCTTTGGCAAGTATCACATCTTGTAAATGCTTTGTGTGGGCTGCTAAGAGTCTTTCAATTCTTGTTTGGGGCATTTTCGCCCATTCTTCCCTGTGAAAGGCTTTTAGTTCCGTGATTTGAGCCCTCTTGCATGCACTGCGCTTTCGAGGTCTATCTACAGACTTTTGATGTTTAGGTTGGGGGACTGTGAGGGCCATGGCAAAACCTTCAGCTTGCGCCTCTTTAGGTCATCCGTTATGGAAATTGTTGTGTGTTTAGGATCATTATACTGTAGAAGAAGCCATCCTCTTTTCATCTTCAGCTTTTTTACTGATGGTGTGATGTTTACTTCCAGAATTTGCTGGTATTTAATTAAATCCATTCTTACTTCTACCAGTGAAATGTTCACCATGCCGCTAGTGGCAACACAAGCCCAAAGCATGATCGATCCACCCATGTGCTTAACAGTTGGAGAGGTGTTCTTTTCATGAAATTCTGCACCCTTTTTTTCTCGAAGCATACCTTAGCTCATTGCAGCCAAAAAGTTAGATTTTGACTTTTCTCTTCATGACTCTTCTATGAAGGTCATATTTATGCAGGTGTCGCTGCACAGTAGAACAGTGCACCACTACTCCAGAGTCTGCTAAATCTTCCTTAAGGTCTGTTGCAGTCAAACAGGGGTTTTGATTTGCCTTTCTAGCAATCCTATGAGCAGTTCTCTCTGCAAATTTTCTTGGTCTTCCAGACCTCAACTTGAGCTCCTGTTCCTGTTAACTAGCTAATTAAGGTCTCTTGAGGTGCCCAAACTTTTGCATGGTGCTCCTTTCCATTTTTTTTCTCTCTAAAATTATGCAAAACAAAAATAATACTTATCTATCTTAAAATGTTGAAAAGAATGTTTCATCTTTAATTTTATGCCCTTTTGGAGATCAATCTTCTACTCACTTATCTATTCACAGCAACAGAAATTTTGTCCAGGGGTGCCCAGACTTTTTGCATACCACTTTATCTAGAACATTCATCTAGTGAAGTAAACATTTAGAGCCTTGCTTGTGACCGTAGAGAAACACTGACTGGACTACCATTATGCATGTTTGCAGGAGATAAAGTTATTCCTCTGTTCGTGCCACAGTGTGGACAGTGTGAACGCTGCCTGAGCTCAAAGACAAACCTCTGCACAAAAAACTGGTGAAAATTAAAATACAAGTGTTTTTGTTATGGAAAATTAAATTGAAAAAATAAAATGTATGTCATTTAATGCTTTTATGTACCAATTCCCTTTTGTAATTCATATATGCTTCTCTTTCTCTCTAAAATTAATGGACACTGTTCTCCTCTTAGGGAAAATACTCAACAAGGTGTTCTTGCAGATGGCACTAGCAGGATCACCTGTAAGAATCAGCAGATTTATCAGTTTATTGGTATGAGCACATTTTCTGAATTCACTGTTGTGCCAGAAGACAACGTCACAAAGATTCACCCAGATGCTCCACTGGACAAAGTCTGTCTGCTGGGCTGTGGAGTATCTACAGGATACGGAGCAGCACTGAATGCAGCCAAAGTGTGTGTTTCTGTGTGATGTTCTTTGATATGACTTTCAGTTAGATTAGTATCTGATTTCATGTGCCACCAGCTTGTAACATCAGATTGTTTGGCATGCTATTTCCGCTCCCAGGTAGAAGCTGGCTCTACCTGTGCAGTGTTTGGTTTGGGAGCTGTCGGGCTGGCAGCTGTCATGGGATGCAAGGCTGCTGGTGCCACCAGGATCATTGCCGTTGACATCAACCCAAATAAGTTTGAGATCGCCAAGACATTTGGAGCGACTGAGTTTTTGAACCCTAAAGACCACAGTAAACCTATTCCGGAGGTGCTGAGGGAGCTGACGAATGGTGGTGTTGACTACTCTTTTGAGTGTGTGGGGAATGTGGGTGTAATGGTAAATTTAAATAATCCATTTGCTGACCATGTGTGGAAAAGAAGGTGTAACAGAATGAGAATGATCTTTATTGCCAATTACGCTTACACATACACACAAGGAATTTGACATTGTGACGAAGCTTCCAGTGCAAGAGAATGCAACGTATATACATGCATACAAACGTATACAATTAAACATATGTACATATAGTGACTTAAAAATATATAATAATAAACAAATATGATTTGAACAGAAAACATTTAAATAAACAATAGCGTAATAATGTTGTTAGAATATATTATATACAGGTAATGTATTGAAGAGGTAGGATATGTTAAAGAATATAAATTAAATATAGATATAAGTAGGAATGGATGGATTGATTATTGCACATGGTTGTATTGACCGAAGGAAAGCATTTGGGGGCAGTTTTAACTGTTCGTGTGGTAAATTGTGGGGAAATGAGGGGAAAAAAACTTACTGTAACTGGCTGTTCTGGTGCTCTGTAGTGCAGACCAGAAGGCAACAGTTCAAAGAGGAAGTGTGTTGGGTGAATGGGGTCAAGAGAGATTTTACCTGCACTTTTCATCACCCTGGATGTGTACAGTTCTAGCAGGGTGGGTAGGGGAGCGCCAATAATTCAGCAGTTTGAACTTGTCTTCTGATGTCTGACTTGGTAGCTGGACCAAACCATACAGTTATAGAAGTGCAAAGGAACGACTCAATGACTGCCGAGTAGAACTGTATCAGCAGCGCCTGTTGCAGGTTGAACTTCCTCAACTGGTGAAGGAACTACAACCTTTCCTGGGCCTTTTTCAAACTGGAGTCAATGTGGGTCTCCCACTTCATGTCCTGTGAGATGGTAGGTGCCCAGTGCCCAGGAACATGAATAACTTCACTGCTGCCACTGCGCTCTTCAGAATGGTTAGCAGGGTTAATGCTGGGATGATCCTCCTAAAGTCCATTAACATCTTCACTGTTTGAAGCGTGTTCTGCTCCAGGTTGTTTTGACTACACCAGGTGGTCAACTGTTCAGCCACCTCGTGGATGAGGCCTATGACTGTAGTGTCGTCTGCAAACTTCAGGAGCTTAACAGAGGGGTCCTTGGCAGTGGAGTCATTTGTGTAGAGGGAGAAGAGTAGTGGGGACACCAGTGCTAGTTGAAGTTAGTACATGTGCTCAAGTTGAATTTCCCATTCTCACTAGCTGGTGCCTGTCTGTCAGAAAGCTGGTGATCCACTGAGAGATATATCCGGGATTGGAGAGCTGGGTTAATTTAGTCTTTAGGAGAGTGGGGTTGATTGTGTTGAAAGCCAAACTGAACAAATAGTCATAGTCCACAAATAGTATCCTTGCATAAGTCCCTGGTCAGTCTAAATGCTGAAGTATGTGGTGCAGTCCCATATTAACCCGCATAATCCACAGACCTGTTTTCTCTTATAAGCAAATTAAAGGGGATCCAGAAAGGGTTCAGTGTTGTCCTTCAGTTGGGCCAACACCAGTCTCTCAGATGACTTCATGACGACAGACATCAGTCAATTGCGACAGGTCTGTAGTCATTAAATACTTTGATCTTGGGGTTTCTTTGGGACAGGGATGATTTTGGAGCTTTTGAAGCAGCAGGGATCTTCACACTTCTCCAGTGATCTGTTAAAGATATGTGTGAATATGGGGGCAGCTGGTCATCACAGGATTTTAGATAAGTGGGTGAAACACCACCAGGGACCTGTGCTTCACTTGTCTTCTGTTTCTGGAAGAACCAGCATACAACCTTCACAGATCTTAAGTACATGATGAGTAGCAGGAGGGGGGAGAAGGGTGGTGGCGGGAGGTGTAAATGTTTGTATGCTGTGAAGGCCAGAGCGGGTGTGACTCGGCTTTTCAAATCTACAGTAAAACACATTCAGTTCTTTAGCCAGTTGTTGATTCCCAGCAGTGTTGGGGGATGATGTCTTGTAGTTGGTAAAGTCTCTCAGGCCTCTCCACACTGATGCAGGGTTGTTAGCTGAAAACAATTTTTTGTTTTTAAGAATAGCTTCTTTTAAACACTCTAATCTCCTTTGCTGTTGTGTATTTGTCCTAAACATACAAGATTTTGTTCCCACTTCTGTAAGCTCTTTTGCCTGACGAAGAAGCCTGAGTTTTGCTGTAAACCATGGTTTGTCATTGCTATATGTTAAATAAGTCCAAGTAGGAATGCACATGTCCTCACAGAAACTGATATGATGTCACAGTATCTATGAGCTTGTCCAGGTTGGTTACTGCAGCTTCAAAAACACTCCAGTCAGTGCAGTCAAAGTAGGTTTGTAGTTCCAGCTCTGCTTCATTGGTCCACCACTTTACAGTCTTTACTACAGGTTATGTTCTGCCTGTTGGTCAAAAGAAGATGAACCAGACAGTGATCAGATAATCCTAAAGATTCATGTGGGACAGAGCGATATATTTCCTTTATTGTTGTGTAGCAATGATCCAGATTAATTCTGTCTCTGGTAGGGTATGTTAGGTGCTTGTCTGGGTTAATGTTAACATGAGATTTTGCCTTGATAAAATCTCCAAGAAAAATAATAAGTGAGTCCGGGTGTTGTTGCTCCATGTCGGTGATCTGATCAGCCAGCTGTTGCAGTGCTGCGCTCACACACGCATGTGGAGCAATATAAACACTCGCAAGGAAAGCTGCGGCAAGTAGAAAGGCTTTCAGTTTATGAAGAGTGCTGTCCTAATTTAGAGGCACATCTTCATCAGTGTTGTTACATCTGTACACAAACATTCGTTGACATTAAAACACGTTCCACCACCTCTCGTTTTCCGCGTTAACTCTGCGGTGTAATGTGCTCTGAAGAGCTGGAAGCCCGGCAGATGTAATGTGCTGTTGAGAATGGTTTCACTCATCCAGGTTGCCATAAAGTACAATGCAGCAGAATTTGCAAAGTCCTTATTTTTGCAGGTGAGAAGTAATTCATCTGTTTTGTTTGGAAGAGAGTGTAGATTCGCTATATGGATGCTTGGCAATGTGGTTCGAAAGCTTCGGTGTTTTACCAGCACACTGGCTCGATTCCCACATTTGCATCTTTTAACGTGATTTGTACAGCACCGCTGCTCCTCTGACTAAAATGTCCAATAGAACATCTGAATAATCAAAAACCAGTAAAAGATTGACTTGTGCTTGGGCGTGCGTGCGTGCGTGCGTGCGTGCGTGCGCGTGTGCTGCCGAATATTCAGCAGCTTATCTCTGGTAAAACTGGTTGGAAATAAATTACTAACCACAGTACAAAAGAACAGGCGAGATAAATACAGAGGTAGCCACGCCATCTTAGATGTAGATGTATGGAAGTATATTGGCAGAGCTGTGTATTTTCAAAAAATATTAAAAATTTAGAGGCTTCAGTTTCATATTTAGTTACAAAGTTGAACATAATTGCACAACTGTGTCCTGTTTTCTTATCAGAGGACTGCTTTGGAAGTGTGCAGTCCTGCTGGGGGAGTCTGCGTGATTGTGGGGTGGATTGAAGTGGAGGAACTAACTCTGGCCCCTTTGGATATTCTGCTAGGAAGAACTCTGAAAGGCACTTATTTTGGAGGTAAAGCACAAGTTTTTAAATTTGGAAAGTTTATAGAACTCTGCAATAAAGTTTACTCTACATTTCAAACCTGGAAATGTGAAAAAGTTCCATCTGCAGTGGTTAGCCTAATGCTAATATCAGTGGTGCAGCACCAGGTAGGGGTGGGTAGGGGTGGGTGTGTGTGTGTGTGTGTGTGTGTGTGTGTGTGTGTGTTTTAAGAACTGATTTTGCAATTCTACAATCACCATTGTGCCTTTTTAGAAGGTTTAACCCAGGTAGTCTGGATAGAAAACATCTTTAAAATGAAAAGTAATGACTCTGTTTCTCCCTTCTGATTTACAGGTTGGAAAAGTGTAGAAGCTGTACCCCATTTGGTTGAGGAATATATGATTGGACGCCTTCTGCTAGATGAGTTTGTGACACACAGACTGACTTTAGATCAAGTTAACCAGGCTTTTGAGCTAATAGTCGGAGGGAAAAGGTCAGTTTTGCATATCTATTTAAAAAAAAAAAAAAAAAAAAAGTTATATGTGAACACACACACAGTTGAAGTTTAGTTTTGGGAAGTCTTTTAGGACATCTACTTTGTGCATGACACAAGTAATTTTTCCAACAATTGTTTACAGAGAGATTGTTCCATTTACAAAAAGCTTCACGTATGATGCTGCACTGAGAAAAGCGCTTTGGGAACATCTTTAGGTGTGACCAGCTGTGAATATGTGTGCAACACGTCAATGAACATTGACCGAAATTTATAGCCACTGCCGGTGTAATCATTGGACGCACCTGGGGCAGGGCTATAAATAGATGCGTCACAGGAGCATCATTAGATCTTTTGTCTTCAGATCACTCTGTGTGTGTGTGTGTGTGTGTGTGTGTGTGCGTGCTTTCACGAGCTTGTCAGAACTTTCTTTCCTCTGTTAGGAGTTAGAATTGGTTAGGCAGTGTGCAGAAGACCTTTACTCTTTCTTGCTTTCAAAAAAGAAAAAAAGGGGGAAAAAAAAAAAATGACAGTCAGGGCAAACAATGTGTGTTCCCCTGTCTCCGCTCTATGGCCGAGAGGGACACGCATCAGTTTTGCTTCGTTTGTTTGGGGGAAGAGCATGCTGCTCTCGCGTTGGGGCGAGGCGGGTGCAAGCATAGCGATCTGCTTTCGGGCAAAATGCTTCGCGCTCGCCTCGCTTACTTCCGGGAGTCAGCGCCCATATTTCATTCGTGGGGCACTCGTATGGATCTGGTTGAGGATTGAGAGATGGGTTCGTCCCTTTCGCTCGCTCTCTCCCCAGACCCAGCTAGTCCTTCCTGTGATCTCGAAGCGCGCTCCGGCGCCTCTTCTTTTCATGAGGGTGACATCGAATCTCTACCCACCTCTGAGCATTCGGTCCATGATAATAAATCAGTGGAGGAATTACTCGACGTGGTTACTCGTGCGGTGGCCAGGCTCAGTTAGACTAGCCACACCAACAAGAGACCCCCAAACGAGTTGGAGGATAGATTTATGTCTGGTGGCCGGGGAAAGGGAACGGCTCATGAGTCCCTTCCCATCTTTAATGACCTCCATGACGAGCTCTCTCACTCATGGAGGAAGCCTTATACTTCCCGTGTCCACGTACCCTCAAGGTCGATATATTCGACTATTGTGGGTGCTGAGAAACGGGGGTATTCTATGATGCCACCGGTCGAAGAGACACGTGCGGGTTATCTCTCGCCGGGTTTGGCATTGTCACTTAAAAAACCCTCTCTCCCCATAAAGCCTTGCAGAACTACCTCCATCTTAGTGGGGAGGGCTTATCAAGTAGCGGGTCAGGCTGGTGCTGCTCTGCACACGATGGCAGTGTTACAGGCATACCAGGCTGACCTGCTGAAGGACCTCATTGCTGTTACTGCGCTCGATGAAGAAGCTTTTTCTGAGCTTCGTCGAGCCACAGATCTATCTCCCCGCACGACCAAGCAGACAGCCCATGCCATTGACCGGTCTATGTCTGCCTTGGTCATCACAGAAAGACATCTTTGGCTCAACCTATCGGGCATCAAGGACAGGGATAAAGCTTTCCTCCTTGATGCCCCGGTTTCGCCTACTGGCCTATTCGGGGACGTAATGAACACAGTCATCTCCAGGTTCCAGGAGGCGAAAAGCCACGAGGAAGCCTTTGGGCAGTTTTTTTCCTCGCCGCACTCAGGGGGCGGGCCCGTCAGCCACCCAGACCCGCCTTGGTCCTGTTAGAAGGGAGGCTCAGAAGCAAAACGTGGCGAGTCGTGCTTCCCCCTCGCAAAGATTGGGGACACTCTCATCGCCCTCAGCAGCCCCCAAAGCAAGACCTCAGGACACTAATTTCTAAGAGGAAGAAACCCTGATGGTCTTGAGCTTAATCTTGTGGGGGTAGCCCCCCTCGGGACTGGGCGCGTGCACCATCCACTTCACCCCTCCCGGTACCCCCACGAAACCTCTCCATTCTCGCCACCACCGGTGTTTCGGGAGGTAGAGGCTTCCATAAAAAAGTTGGGTGTTTCGCTGCTTCCTGCATTAAATCCAGGATGCGGAACACTCGACACCCCCTCAACAGAGAATCTCAGAGAACCTGGCAGCGTGGAAACTTCTGCCAGATATTTTTATGTGGGTCCCAGGAACAGTAGAAAAGGGCTACAGAATTAAATTTGCTCGCCGCCCTCCGTGTTTCAACGCCATGGTCCCCACTACCGTAAACCGGAGCAGGCATGTCTACTGTGGAAAGAACTGCAAAATCTCTCAGTCTAAGGGGGCATGGAACGTGTTCCCCTTCCAGAGAAAGAGTCAGGTTATTACAGCTAATACTTCCTGGTTCCCAAGAAGGGTGGGGGGTTGCGTCCGACCTTCGATCTTCAAGGCTTGAACTGCCCAGTCAGGGTGTTCGAACACGATGCGGGCACAATTGTCTCCCTCTCGAATCATTTCCATTCAGAACACCCTGAGCAAAGTCAGGCTAGGTCAAGTTTGCACTGCTCGTCAGTATCAACGAATACTAGGTCTCATGGCGTCTGTGTCCGCGGTGATCCCTTTGGACCTTCTGCACATGAGACCTTTCCAGCTGTGGCTGAAAGCCAGGGGATTTCATCCAAGGGCCGGTCCCCTAAGGCAAATAAGGGTTACGCGCTGTGGGCTTCATTCTATGTGGTTTAGACCCCGGTTTCTTACCTTGGGTCCCACTCTTGGTGCGTCTTGTCATCGCAGGCTGCTAATGACAGATGCCTCCCTGACGGGCTGGGTAGCGATCTTAAGTGGTCGTCCAGCTTAAGGGGAATGGGAGGGTCATCAGCTCGATTGTCACATTAACTGTCTCGACTTGATGGCTGTATTTCTGGCCCTGAAATACTTCCTCCCGAGGCTGCCATGTCTTGGTGCGGGTGGGCAATACAGCGGTAGCCTCTTGCATAAACCATCAAGGACGTCCATGTTCACGTCAGCTGAATCTCTGGCACGTCAGATTCTCCTTGGGGCCCAGGGCAAGCTCCTGTCACTCAGGGCAGTTTATATCCCTCGATAGCCGTATGTGGGAGCAGATTTACTGTCCAGACAGAAAATACCTACGGGGGAGTGGAAACTCCACCCTGAGGTAGTGGAACAAATCTGGGTGAGATTTTACAGGACAGAAGTGGACCTCTTCTCTTTTCAGACAGTGCAATGTCCCCTGTACTTCTCTCTTTCTGCAGGAAGAACTGTCAGCAAGCACATGCCCCTGACCACTCTCGGGGTCTGTGTGGCCGCCATTTCGGCTCGCCACGCCTTGGTGGACGGGGTGCCGTTGGGGAGACATCCTCTACTCCCTCACTTCATTCGTGGAGCTAGGCGACTTGGGCCTCCTGCTAGGACCAAGACCTTTTCATGGGACTTAGCAATAGTCCTTGAGGGTCTGGTTGAGACCCCCTTTTGAACCTCTAGAGTAAGCGTCTGACAGACTTCTGACTCTCAAGATGGTCTTTCTTATGGCAATTATCTCTCTAAAGAGAATTGGGGACCTACAGGCTCCGTCTGTCTTGCCAGCCTGTTTAGAGTTTTCCCCAGGAATGACCAAAGCAATTTTGCACCCTCATCCTGGCTACCTGTCTAAAGTGCCTTTCTCAACCTTACATCCGGTCACTCTTGAAGCCTTATGCTCCCCGCCGTTTTCAACGCCGGAGCAGGAAAGACTTCAGTCTTTGTCCAGTCTGTGCCCTTCAGACTTATGTCCACCGCTCTAGCCAGTGGCGTAAGTCAGGGCAACTATTCGCTTGCCATGGGTGCTACAACAGGGGGGGCGGCCGCCATCAAGCAGACTATGTCACATTGGCGCTTCACTGCCGCACTGGGATACCCCAGGACTGATCTTCAGACCAAATACCTGACGATGTTCCTGTGACGCATCTATTTATAGCCCTGCTCCAGGTGCGTCCAATGATTGCAGAGGCTATAAATTTCGATCAATGTTCATTGACGTGTTGCTCACATATATTCACAGCTGGTCACACCTAAAGATGTTCCAAAAGCACTTTTCTCAGCGCAGCATCTTGTTCTGCTTTTTTTTTCAGGGAACAAGGGTTGCACTCAAGTAACCCAAGATGTTTTACATTTAATTGACTATATCACAATTCCAGTGGGTCAGAAGTTTACATACACAAAGTTAGCTGTGCTTTTAAGCAGTTTTGAAAATTGCAGAAAATTATGTCAAGCCTTTAGACAATTAACTGATTGGTTAATTGGAGTCAATTGGGGGTGTACCTGTGGATGTATTTTTAAGGCCTACCTTTAAACTCAGTGCCTCTTTGCTTGACGTCATGGAAATCAGCCAAGACCTCAGAAAACAAACTGTGGACCTCCACAATCTGGTTCATCCTTGGGAGCAGTTTACAAATGCCTGAAGGTACCATGTTCATCTGTACAAAAAAATAGTACGCATGTAAAACGCCATGGGACCACGCAGCCATCAAACCACTCCGGAAGGAAACGCATTCTGTCTCCTAGAGATGAACGTAGTTTGGTGTGAAAAGTGCAAATCAATCCCAGAAAAACATCAAAGGACCTTGTGAGATATGTCTTCTGATCTGATGAAGCAAAAATTGAACTAATGACCGTCAATATGTTTGGAGGAAAAAGGGGTGAGGCATGCGAGCAGAAGAACACCATCCCAACCGTGAAGCATGGGGGTGGCAGCATGATGTCCTGGGGGTACTTTGCTGCAGGAGGGACTGGTGCACTTCACAAAATAGATGGCAGCTTGAGGAAGGAATATATGTGGATATATTGAAGCAACATCAAGACATCAGCCAGGAAGTTAAAGGTTGGTCGCAAATGGGTCTTCCAAATGGACAATGACCCCACGCATACCTCCAAAGTTGTGGCAAAATGGTTTAAGGACAACAAAAAAAGGTATTGGAGTGGCCATCACAAAGTACTGACCTCAATCTAATAGAAACTGTGTTGGCAGAACTGAAGAAGCATCTGCGAACAAGGAGGCCTACAAACCTTACTCAGTTACACCAGTTCTGTCTGGCTCATTTCTGACCCACTGGGAATGTGATGAAAGAAATAAAAGTAGAAATAAATAATTCTCTCTACTATTATTCTGACATTTCACATTCTTAAAATAGTGATCCTAACTGACCCAAGACAGGGAATGTTTTCTATTATTAAATGTCAGGAATTGTGAAAAACTGAGTTTAAATGTGTTTTGCTAAGGTGTATGTAAACTTCTGACTTAAAGTGTGTGTGTGTGTGTGTGTGTGTGTGTGTGTGTGTGTGTGTGTGTGTGTGTGTGTGTGTATGCATGGTTACTGTGCTTGATTTTTTTTTTTTACTTATTTATAATGTTCTGTATTTATTCTATATGCCAGATACCTCTACGAATAACTCAATCACATTGACTGATAAAGCTGTTTGGCTTCTTTCACTGTGACAACACTTAAACATTTTTGTCAAGAAACAGTTGTTGTAATATGTTGTGGTTAAAAATACAAAAATATCATTCATTCTTTACCAAAAAAATATGAAAAATGAATAAAAGCCAATTTGTTTAAAAATACATTTATTTGTTTGTAAAATTACATATGGGTGAGAAATCGCCACAAGTTTTAAAAATGTTAAACCTTTGTTATTTACAGTAGTCTCTCTCTCTCTCTCTCTCTCTCTCTCTCTCTCTCTCTCTCTCTCTCTCTCTCTCTCTCTCTCTCTCTCTCTCTCTCTCTCTCTCTCTCTCAGTATTCGGGCAGTGATCGAGATCTGAAATGGAGGCAACGTTCCTTCTCCTTCAAACAGAACACTATTGACAACCCTTTCAGAGGATCCTTCCGAAACTCCTCTATAGCCATTCATAGTCAGGATATGAAGAGCAGAATCAACGTCATCTCAATGTATAAGTGTTTAAAAAGGACAAAATGTGGTATTGCTGTTGTGCTATCAGTTGTTCATTGTAAACTTTAAACAGTGTTAAAGAGAGATTTTGAGACGATTATCTGCTGATGCACAGGTACAACCTTAGTTCCAATACAGTATGTAGGAACTATAGTTTACAGGCACAGCTAATTGCATTTTTAAGTAATTATTTATATGGTTCCAAACATTAAATCTTGAGTCAGTAATCAACTCCTGCTGTCTGCATTTAGACATAAAATGTAAAGTTTCTCCGGTCCTATTTACATATTTTCTGTACTGTACTTATTTCATTTAGTCCTGGCAGAATACATATTAAGTGGTTGAGAGATTATATTTCACACAGTCAAAGAGCAAACTTGTACTTTGTTCTATTAGTGTAAATAGTTAAATATTTACAATTATTGCCCTGTAAAACAACTCTCCTAGATAAAGGAAATATTTTATCGTCTTTGACCTGCTTTAAGAGTGAATGTGAATTCTTTATTTTAAATGGAACACATTTGATTCTAGAGTTGTGTAACAGGGAGATGGATGGATCTGATAAGACTGGATTTTTCATAATAAAAATAATACGACCTTGTTATCACTTTACAATAAAGTTCTATTCGTTAACATTAGTAAATGCATTGGTATACTGATATAATATATTTGTATATGTAAAAAAATAATTACACAAGATGAATAAGTGTTGTGAAAGTATCGTTTAGTGTTCGTTCATATAAAATAATGTAGTTTACTACTGTTACAAATACAATCTAATTGTAAACTGTTACCGAATTTTTTTGAGTGGATTGTCAATTACAAATTGCACAAATTATGTAATTTTGTATTTATTTTTTAATCAAAGGACTTCCCAAAATTGTTAATTTCTACTGAAAATTACAAACATACATTTTACAAAGGGTTGTACAGTTCTGAAAGGCTACAGAGGATTGCGATCATGATCAAAATAGTTTCGGTTCTGACGCCATTGTAAGGCTGTGGAGAGTTAACCGCACTTTGAACGGCAACACACATTCTCAACAATCAAATAGACTAGCATATGTTCACTGGCACAAAGTACACTAGTAGTACCAACAGGTCCTCCTGAGCAGCGATAAAACAGCACTGAGTGTAAGTTATTATTAATACCATACGAACATTTTGTATGAACAAATTTAACCTGTACAATATTTGCATGCTGTTATATAGCTGCTTTAACGGGCATGCTTTAAATGGGGTGAAAAACGCAAAGTTTGGAAAGATTTTAAAACATTCGCGGAGTACTGACAAAGAGTTATGTGTGATGTACCACGCTCTAAATGTATCTGCTTTTAACTTGAACTGTTTTTGCATAAAGTAACAGCATCATCAATAAGTGTGCAGTGTTTTACATTTTGCTTCAATTTTAACTTAAACTGAAAGTATGTTAACCGCAGTTTAGGTGCTTAAACATAATATTTGGAGCATTGATTCTACTATTGAGAGACGAAAGATTATTTTGAGAGTATTTTGAGGCTTTGTAATGTAAAATTTGAGTACCTTGTACATAGTGTGTTTAGTATGCATCAGTGTACAACTTGATCGTACATTTTATAATTTATTGCTGCACCACACCTAGGTAACAGTGTAGCGCAGCTATTTTTTTTTATGGAATGGCACGCAGAAAATGCCCCTATTTCCTGACAGATACCACTGACTTAAGTGTCTGTCCTGAAATATCACTGCTCCTTACAGCACAAGGCAAACAAAAACGTGACCGCGGCCAACCAGAACAGAAGACTTTTAAGCACGTTGTGCTTGTCAATCAATTTGCGCGTTCACGGGGCAGCTCCATATAAGGAAACCGGAAGATAGCGGAATATGTTTTCTTGTTATGCTTTATTATCTCAGTAATAAATAACTCAAAACAAGGAGCTGATACCGTATCTTGAAATAGTTTTCCATTAAAGGAAATACAATATGAAAAAACTGTAGGCCTAGAATACAATATGAAAATATATATCAGATGTTACCAATTAAATGGAAGAATACATCACTGAGGCATTTATACCCCAATATTTTTGATTTTGGGGCATTTTTGCCTAGTGCCACTTTTATTTCTGACGCTGGTATATTTCGTTGTAATCCTTATCTACTTAAATAAAACAATGCATAATTTTCAAAAAGGTGAGCCTTCATATCCTTTACACAATATTCCATATCAATCTGTAAATATAGCTGTCAGCACTGGAGTTCAGGAAAAGATTGAGAAATTCATCTAAGGAATAAAGTAATTTAAAATAGTTTGCATTTCATGCAATTATAAATAAAAATTCTACTGCTGAGAAGAATGCATCTTATTTCCCATCCAGCATAATTTTAATAAAATATGTTGTCTTTGCAACACCAGGAGGCTGTCTATAGAGGACAACAGTGGAAAGATTCACTCTATTAAAAGTGTGTTTGCCATGGATACTGAGGGCAAGGTAAGGACATAAGTGAAAGAAAAGACTAGACTACTTTATAAAGTGACACACATTAAGATGTCATAGTTTCTCCTCTAAGGTGATCAAGTGCAAGGCAGCAGTGGCCTGGGAACCAGGAAAACCAGTTTCCATTGAAGAAGTGGAGGTTGCACCACCTAAAGCCCATGAAGTACGCATTAAGGTAGGTCAACTACACAGTGGCCTTGTAAGGCAATGTATAATGTATACACAGATATTTAAAGTCTATATGTATACTTGCATAAAGTTAATAGACATATTTCTAGGTCTGGCTCAAAGTAGAAGTTACATTAAATACCAAAGATGTTTGACAAGGTCAGTGCTCTGAGCAGGCCGGTCAGATACTTCCTCAAATAAAGTTTTTAAGTCTGTATGGACCTCATTATGTGGGCATTGCCATGTTAAAAACAGAAAAGACAAATGCCCTTCCCTAAATTGTTTCCACATATTTGCAAACACAGGGTTAACTACAATGTCATTCCATCTCCACCCAAATGTACTATTGGTGCAGGAAGCATCACGCTATTAGAATGGTAGAATTCTCTCATGGTATCCACCAAATCTATTTATCCATCAAACGATACATGAAATTTAATTTCTACTGATGCATTTGTCCAGTGTTGGTGGGCTTATCACCAGCTAACTCCAGGACATGGTAGTCATAAGCATGTGATATTGCATTTGACATTTTATTAAGTAATACACAAGAGTGCATATATATATATATATATATATATATATATATATATATATATATATATATATATATACTGTTGCCACAGTATGCAATAGACTGGCATGTCTTAAGGTCAATATTAGGTCAACAGCTTTCTCTAGAAACTCATCAGTCAATCATTGTTTTGATGAATGAAGGCTATACAATGAAATTGCCAAAAAACTAAAGATTTAATACAAAGGTGTACACAACAATCTTCAAAGACAAAGGACAACTGTCTCTAATAAGGACAGAAAGAGATGTGGAAGGCCAGATGTACAAATAAACAAGAGCATAATTACATCAGAGTCTCAAGTTTGAGAAATAGACGCTTCACATGTCTTCAGCTGACAGCTCCATTGAATTCTACTATCTCAACACCAGTTTAATATGCAACAGTAAAGAGAAGACTCAGGGGTGCAGGCTTATGTGAAGAATTAAAAAGCCTTTTTTGAAACAGAAAAACAAATAGAAAAGGTTATTATTTGCAAAGAAACAGACATTGGACCACAGACAATTGGAAAAACGTGTTATGGATCTTAACCCCATTGAGTTTTTGAGGGATCAGCTAGACTGTAAGGTGCATGAGAAGTGCTTGACAAGACAGCCACATCTATGGCAAGTGCTACAGGAAGTGTGGGGTGAAATGTCACCTGATTATCTGGACAAACTGACAGCTAAAATGTCAAGGATCTGCAAAGCTGTCATTGCTGTACGTAGAGGATTCTCTTTGAAGTAGTTTAAGAAGTTCTGAATTTTTTATTTTTTTTCAAATTGTAATATTAATTTTCACATTATTAATGACCTGACTATACATTGTGATCAGCTGAATGCCACTTTTGTGAATAAAAGTACCAATTTCTTTCCATAAGAGTACAATCTGTACATTATTCCAAACTTTTGGCCACCAGTGTATATATAAACCGATCAGCCATAACATTAAAGCCACCTGCCTAATACTTTGTAGGTTCCCCTTGTGCCACCAAAACAGTGCCAACCTGCATCTCTGAATAGCATTCTGAGATGCTATTCTATCACCGCAATTGTACAGAGCAGTTACCTGAGTTATCGTAGACTTTGTCTCACTGAATATTTTTTGTTTTTGGCACTATTCTAAATAGTGTCATTTCGAACCAATAAGAAGAATGCACATAGTGAAATTGTAAATTATATAAAAAAATGACACAGTTGTATATATATATATATATATATTAGCAACCCCAGATCATCACCAATCCTCCACCAAATTTCACAGTGGGATCGTTGATGTTAATGACTTTGTCATTTCGAACCAGTCTTTCCATTCTCGGTTGACCTCTCTCATCAACAAGACATTTCCGTCCATATAACTCACTGAATGTTTTTTTGTTTTTGACACCATTCAGAGTAAATTGTAGAGACTGTTGTGCGTGAAAATCAGTTACAGAAATACTCAATCCAGCCCATCTGGTGCCAACAATCATGTCCAAATCACTGAAATACTTTTTTTTCCCCATTCTGATGGTTGATGTGAACATTATCTGAATCTCCTGGCCCATATCTGCATGATTGTATGCACTGCACTGCTGCCACACGATTGGCTAATTAGATAATCGCATGATGATTGTTGGTGTTAGACGCGCTGGTTTGAGTATTTCTGTAACTGCTGATAATCTGGGATTTTCACACACAAGAGTCTCTACAATTTACTCTGAATGGTGCCAAATACAAAAAAATCATTCAGTGAGCTGCAGTTACATGGACGGAAATGCCTTGTTGATGAGAGAAGTCAACCGAGAATGGAAAGACTGGTTCAAAATGACAAAGTCTACGGTAACTCAATTGTTGTGAGGATAATGATCAGCTTTTCTGGATTTACTATTTATAGTTATGTGTTTGAGTAAAATTAACATTTTTGTTTTATTCTATAAAGTACTGATAACATTTCTTCCAAATTCCAAATAAAAATACTGTAATTTTGAGCATTTATTTGCAGAAAATGACAAAAGATGCAGTGTTTTCTGACCTTTGAATAATGCAAAAAAACAAGTTTGTATTAATTTTTATGTTTTAACTTGGGAAGTGTTCAGAAATCAATATTTGGTGGAATAATCCTGATTTTTCAGTCACAGCTTTTTTTGGTATGCTCTTTACCAATCTTTCACATTGCTGTTGGATGACTTTATTCCACTCCTGCTGCAAAAATTCAAGCAGCTTGGCTTTGTTTAACTGCTTGTGGTCATCCATATTCCTCTTGATCATATTCCAGAGGTTTTCAATGGGGTTCAGGTCTGGAAATTAGGCTGGCCATGACAGGGTCTTGACCTGGTGGTTCTCCAGCCACACTTTGATTGACCTAGCTGTGTGGCATTGAGCATTGTCCTGCAGGGAAAAAAACCCTCAGAGTTGGGGAATATTGTCAGAGCAGAAGGGAGCAAGTTTTCTTCCAGGATAACCTTGTACGTAGCTTGTTTCATATGTCCTTCACAAAGACGAATCTGCCAGATTCCAGCCTTGCTGAAGCACCCCCAGAACATCAACAATCCCACTGTGAAATTTGGTGGAGGATCGGTGATGATCTGGGGGTGCTATTTATATATATATATATTAAATTGCTACATAAAAAATTAAACAGTTGTGTATATATATATACAACTGTGTAATTTTTTATGTAGCAATTTCACTATGTGCACTCTTCTTATTGAAGATAAAGAATGTTTAGAATGTTTTCAGAATGTTGCTATTAGTGTTGCACAGTGATATTATGAACAGCTGTTTTGCATCAGATTCTATAGTGACTAATCAGCATCCATGAACCGTACATTTTAAAATGACTTATAATGTATAATGAAAAGATAGGATAGTGTATATATGTTCTTTAATTGAAATACTGTATCTTTCAGTAATGTGTGTCCCAACACACTGATTAGGAGTTTCCAATTAGTTTTAATATTTTACTGTGCTTTTGTATTAAGGACCAAGCAGTATGTATGTCACTGAACAATGATTTTTAACTTATCCATGTCAGATAGTAGCATCTGGAGTGTGCCACACCGACTGGACTATGCTGTATGAGGTTGGTAAAGGTATGAATCCTCAGCCCTTTCCTTTGGTCTTGGGACACGAGGGTGCTGGAGTGGTGGAGAGTGTTGGACCAGGTGTCACAAAGCTGGCCAAAGGTAAACCACATTAATGTTTTCACTAATATTGCTACTAATGAGTTATGAAATGTTTACAGTATAACAAGATTTCAGATATCTCCATTTCTTCATTTTATATACATGAATGTAGTCAAATGTATACAGGTGTGTGTGTGTGTATATATATATATATATATATTTATATATATATACACACACACACACACACACACACACACACACACACGCACGCACACACAGTTTAAGTCAGATGTTTACATACACTTGGCTGAATCGTTAATACTCATTTTTTAACCACTCCACATATTTTATATTAGCAAACTATAGTTTTGGCAAGTCATCTACTTTGTGCATGACACAAGTAATTTTTCCAACAATTGTTTGCAGACAGATTGTATCACTTTTAACTGACTATATCACAATTCCAGTGGGTCAGAAGTTTCCATACACTTAACTGGTTAACTGTGCCTTTAAGCAGATTTGAAGATTCCAGAAAATGATCTCAAGCCTTTAGACAATTAGCTGATAGGATGTGTACTGTATTGGAGGTGTACCTGTGGATGTATTTTAAGGCACCTACCTTAAAACTCAGTGCGTCTTTGCTTGACATCATGGGAAAGTTAAATTAAGTCAGCCAAGACCTTAGAAAAAAACATTGTGGACCTCCACAAGTATGGTTAATCCGTGGGAGAAATTTCCAAACACCTGAAGGTACCACGTTCATCTGTAAAATAATAGTATGCAAGTATAAACAGCATGGGAACACGCAGCTCAGGAAGGAGACGCATTCTGTCTCCTAGAGATGAATGTAGTTTGGTGCAAAATTGTAAATCAATCCCTGAACACCATCAAATTACCTTGTGAAGATGCTGGAGGAAACAGGTAGACATGTATCTATATCCACAGTAAACCAAGTCCTATATTGACATAACCTGAAAGAAGCCACTGCCACAAATCTGCCATAAAAGGCCAGACTGCAAGTGCACATGGGGACAAATATCTTACTTTTTGGAGAAATTACCTCTTGTCCGAGGAAACAAAAATGTAACTGTTTTGGCCATAATGATCATCATTATGTTTGGAGGAAAAAGGGTGAGGCTTGCGGAAGGAGTCATGAGGAAGGAAAATTTATGTGGATATACTGAATCACCATCTCAAGACATCAGCTAGTAAATTAAAGCTTGGTCGCAAATGGGTCTTCCAAATGGACAATGACCCAAAGCATACCTCCAAAGTTGTGGCAAAATGGCTTAAGGACAACAAATGGAGTGACCATCACAAAGCCCTGACCTCAGTCCGATCAAAAATTTGTGCAGAACTGAAAAAGCATGTGCGAGCAAGGAGATCTACAAACTTTACTCAGTTACACCAGTTCTGTCTGGAGGAATGAGCCAAAATTCCAGCAACGTATCTTGAGAAGCTTGTGGAAGGCTGCCCAGAACATTTAACCCAAGTTAAAAAAAATTGAAGGCAATGCTACCAATACTAACAAAGTGTATGTAAACCACTATTATTAAATGTCAGGAATTAAATCAGGAGTTTAAATGTATTTTGTTAAGGTATATGTAAACTTCTCAATTTAACTGTGTGTGTGTGTATATATATATATATATATATATATAAGGAAGATTCCTGAGAAATGCAAGCTTGTAGTACCACCTGTTTACTCCAGAGGGCAGTAAGTGAAATTTCAGCTGTATGAGCAACACACAGTTTATACAGTGAAGAAAACACTTCAGTGGGCAGAGCAACACAAACATGCGTTACGTTCTTGCGTTCAAAACACTTGGAGTGCAAATGCGAACTAAGGGATCTCAAGATGTGTTTAAAGATTGAGTATTAAACTATATTTAACTTGACAAAGTGACCTAAACATTTAATATTTATGATGCAATGCACCCGAGACACTACACAAGCATGTCTGACGCAGGTGTAAATTGACGGGTCCTTAAACAATCCCTCATAATATATCTCGAACTGATTAACAAATTCACTTGTGAAATGGATTGCTGTGATCTGTATGCCAATGATTGGCTTATGATCAATAATATGGTAGTAAACAATACATTGTATTCTAAAGCCGATTTTTGTACTGTCTTATTAATGATTAACTCTTCTGCCACAAGAATGTAATGCATTTGAATTATCAGAATATTTATATATATACACTCACCTAAACGATTATTAGGAACACCTGTTCAATTTCTCATTAATGCAATTATCTTATCAACCAATAACATGGCAGTTGCTTCAATGCATTTAGGGGTGTGGTCCTGGTCAAGACAATCTCCTGAACTCCAAACTGAATGTCAGAATGGGAAAGAAAGGTGATTTAAGCAATTTTGAGCGTGGCATGGTTGTTGTTGCCAGACGGGCCGGTCTGAGTATTTCACAATCTGCTCAGTTACTGGGATTTTCATGCACAACCATTTCTAGGGTTTACAAAGAATGGTGTGAAAAGGGAAAAACATCCAGTATGCGGCAGTCCTGTGGGTGAAAATGCCTTGTTGATGCTAGAGGTCAGAGGAGAATGGGCCGACTGATTCAAGCTGATAGAAGAGCAACTTTGACTGAAATAACCACTCATTACAACCGAGGTATGCAGCAAAGCATTTGTGAAGCCACAACACGCACAACCTTGTGGCGGATGGGCTACAACAGCAGAAGACCCCACCGGGTACCACTCATCTCCACTACAAATAGGAAAAAGAGGCTACAATTTGCAAGAGCTCACTAAAATTGGACAGTTGAAGACTGGAAAAATGTTGCCTGGTCTGATGAGTCTCGATTTCTGTTGAGACATTCAGATGGTAGAGTCAGAATTTGGCGTAAACAGAATGAGAACATGGATCCATCATGCCTTGTTACCACTGTGCAGGCTGGTGGTGGTGGTGCAATGGTGTGGGGGATGTTTTCTTGGCACACTTTAGGCCCCTTAGTGCCAATTGGGCATGGTTTAAATGCCACAGCCTACCTGAGCATTGTTTCTGACCCTGTCCATCCCTTTATGGCCACCATGTACCCATCCTCTGATGGCTACTTCCAGCAGGATAATGCACCATGTCACAAAGCTTGAATCATTTCAAATTGGTTTCTTGAACATGACAATGAGTTCACTGTACTAAAATGGCCCCCACAGTCACCATATCTCAACCCAATAGAGCATCTTTGGGATGTGGTGGAACGGGAGCTTCGTGCCCTGGATGTGCATCCCACAAATCTCCATCAACTGCAAGATGCTATCCTATCAATATGGGCCAGCATTTCTAAAGAATGCTTTCAGCACCTTGTTGAATCAATGCCACCTAGAATTAAGGCAGTTCTGAAGGCGAAAGGGGGTCAAACACAGTATTAGTATGGTGTTCCTAATAATCCTTTAGGTGAGTGTATATATATCATTTTTTAATTTTTTAAGATAACTATGTATAATTATTGATATAATTATGTGTAATCATTATTTATTGAATTATTGTTATATGAGAGGTTTTCTCAGCAAATAATTGTATTCGCGATTAATTAATCTGGACACTGTAATTAATTTGATTAAAAAAATGTATCGATTGACAGCCCTAATAATATATCTACATATCTATATAACAGTACATCCAGCAATTGAAATGCTTTACCATGCAGTACCATGTGCCTGCAGGAGATAAAGTTATTCCTCTGGTGTTGCCACAGTGTGGACAATGTCAGCGTTGCCTGAGCCCAAAGACAAACCTCTGCACAAAAAACTGGTATTTTAATATTGTTGTTGTTGATGTTTCTGTGATTTTCCTGCAATGATATATTTTCATGAAATAATAAATCATCCAAATTTGTCATAGTGTTCTGTTCATTATGCCTTCTGATAATTTCTCACTTTTCTCTTCCCTTGTTCTCAGGGAACAAACTCAGCAGTGTCTTCTTGCAGATGGCACTAGCAGGATCACCTGTAAGAATCAGCAGATTTATCAGTTTATTGGTATCAGCACATTCTCTGAATTCACTGTTGTGCCAGAAGACAATGTCACAAAGATTCACCTAGATGCTCCACTGGACAAAGTCTGTCTGCTTGGCTGTGGAGTATCTACAGGATACGGGGCAGCATTAAACACAGGAAAAGTGTGTGTTTGTGAGGGATTTCTATTGCTATATGCCACAAAGGGAAAAGGTCCAAAGATGGGGGAAAAAACACTGTCTTGCAGTGTATCAGACTGTTTGACATTTAATGTTCTTTTTCCAGGTAGAAGCTGGCTCTACCGCTGCAGTATTTGGTATGGGAGCTGTCGGGCTGGCAGCTGTCATGGGATGCAAGGCTGCTGGTGCCACCAGGATCATTGCCGTTGATATCAACCCAAATAAGTTTGAGATCGCCAAGACATTTGGAGCAACTGAGTTTTTGAACCCTAAAGACCACAGTAAACCTATTCAGGAGGTGCTGAAGGAGTTGACTAATGGTGGTGTTGACTATGCTCTTGAGTGTGTGGGGAACGTGGGTGTAATGGTAAGTTTAAATGACCAGTGTGCTCAGTAACATACATACAGTAAGTACGCAAATGCATCTTGCTACTCAAGTTCGATTTCACACTTCGTTGCATTGTGAAATGTGTCAGAGCACAGTTCATTACCTAATGCAAGTATGCACTGTATTCTAAGCATTGCCGCAAGGGGCTCTACAGTGAATATTCTTTTTTCAATCAACAACTTTAATGACCGAGCAGCAATCTGAGTCATTCCGAACAAGTTCGTTTATACAAAATATTTTACTGTTATCTTTTCAGTAAATACAAAAGCGCACACTCCTCAACTGTTGACATGTTGACTCCACTATATCCAGTTTCGTGGCACCTAAAAAACAATTTCGCCCCCTTGTGGTCCAAGATTTGTAACCGCCAGAGCAACGCAAGAGTGCATGTAATGTATGTACAACAGGGACACGTGTTGACCATGCATTGGTAAAGGGCTTGCATCTGCATTTGCATACTTGCATGAAGTATGTTTGGGCACTACGTGTCCAAAAGCAAGTGTCTTGAAGCATATTAGCATACAAAACATATTCTAAAGATGTTTCATACACTACATTCCAAAAGAATACAGATACCTGAACACCACACTCGTACTGTATGTATATCTGTACAACATTTAATATCAAAACATATAGATTGCATTGTTGTATGCTTGATTTTATGAAACTGTTAGAATGTTTGTAGCTGAAATAACCAAAGACCACAATTACAAGGAGGTGTCCACACACTTTTGGGTTAGCAGCACATGTTGTAAGCATGTCAAGTTATCTTGTAGTCAAAGGAGAAAATTATTGATGTGGATTTGTATGCCTATGGATAATTGAACTAATACAGTGTCCTGTCTTCTGATCAGCGGGCTGCTGTGGAAGCATGCAGTCCTGCAGGGGGAGTCTGTGTGATGGTGGGCTGGACTCGAGTAGGGGAACTTACTCTGGTCTCTGAGGATATCCTGCTGGGGAAAACTCTGAAAGGCTCCTATTTTGGTGGTAAGGATTGTCATTGTTGTCAATTTATTATAGAATTAGTTTGCATATGATTTTACAGTCCCGTTCGATCATGTTTGATAAAATTTCGCCATAATTAGTATACTATTTAATCAGCTGTTTGGATGGATAACATCTGCAAAAATACAAGTTACTACCCTGTTCTTCTGTTCTGATGGAAAGGATGGAAGAGTGCTGAGGGTGTGTCCAAGTTGGTGCTCGACTATATGAGCGGACAGCTTCTACTGGATGAGTTTGTGACTCACAGACTGAGTCTAGATCACATTAATGAGGCATTTGATCTCATGATCACTGGGAAAAGGTCAGTTTTATGATTTTTTATTTTATTTGTGCTGATAAAATAAGAAAGCATTGCATCCATTATATGCTTAACACTATTGTGTTGGTATGTACTTGTATCACAAACATCAGTTGAGAAAAGAAATAGATTATGGTGCCTAATAATCTTCCGAAGCAAAGTATTTTAGAATATGCCTGAAAACACGTGAAACGTAAATTAATTGTTATGCAATTATTCATCAATTTATATGTTCAATGTTACGATGACAGATCATCACAGTACTACACTTCAGATCTACATTATATACCTAATCAGTCTCTCTCTCTTTCAGTATTCGGACAGTGATCAAGATGTGAAATAGAAGTGACGTCCAATCTCCTTGAGATTGTGTATTGCTGTTGTGCTGTCTGTCAACTGCCCATTGAATACCTGGTAGTCTTGTGAAAAGGGTTGTTTCTCATATTTACAAAAAAAAGAAAAGAAGAGATATTTTGAAAAAAATAATACATTTGTACACAGGAAAGGAAATGTCATATTGTGATATACATATTTTTTTTTTAAAGTTTTACTCATGAATCTTGATATGGTTCTTTGTAAATATTTGTATTTGTAAGAAATATATCTTGAGACACTCTCTGTCCATCTGTTCAGTTGTCTGTTCCACACAGTAAATCTTAATCTGATGAATTTGATTTGGTTGTGTCTGCACTCTATCAGCAGTAGATGGCAAGCTTTCACTGAAAAACAACCCTTATTCGTTCCCACTTTCTCTCTCTTCTTAGTGTGCTGCATGAGTCAGTATTCCACCACTGTTGTCTGCATTGTAACATACAGAGTAAAGTTTTTCCAGTCTAACCAGTATCATTTTATTTAATTGTGACTTTGCGGAATATCCATAGAGTTCATGTGTTTTTGTTCCACACTTTCTCAGAGTAAACCACTAGAAATCCAGTCTCTAAATACAAATTATCATCAAATATTATCATCTGTGCCTTCATTGTCTTTTAGCAAGACATGCTGTGTGAGAGAAGCCTCTAGAAAGAAAGAATTTTGTCATCAGAAGATGGATGCGTCCGTGTTACTGGGGGTTGGGAAACACATGTAACTGATCACTGGTTGCATTTTGACCTTGGTAATATTATGTATTGATTTAATATAGCATGCTTTTGAGGGTTAGAACAGCAGTTGTGGCCTGTCAAAGACAAGAGACAAAAGGCTGACTGGGGAATAACTCTCTAGTATGAACCACCGCCACACACACACACACACACGCTTTTCCATCTTTATGTAAAATGGAAAAATTAAGTAAAGTAATAATCAAAGGTGTGATTTTTCTTTTTTGGTCTTTCCATTGAAACTGAGAAAGATGTATGAAAAATGGAGACATCAAAAGAAAGAAGATAATAAGCGACAGGTGCTCGTTCAGTGTGCTCATTTGTGGATGCAGAGAATTCTGCATGGGGACAATTTTACATAGTACCACTATAGTTGTCAAATAGTGACATGTCTGGGATGATATCTCAGTCCATTTCTCTTTCATTTCCTTTCTGAATCATTTTGTCAAAATATCACACTAGTGCTGCTTAAAAAGAAGAATGCTCTGAATGTTTGTGTGTAACCTGTTCAAGTGGGTCATGCAGACTAACTTAAATGAATGCATCCCCTCAGTCCACTGAGACAAAGATGTCAGGTTCTTTCACACATACAGCATTTTCTCGGTCATCAACATCATTATTTCCATTTAGAGGTAACGTAAACAAGACTCGTTGGGAAATACCAGTAAATTTCTCAGAATGAGAAGTTTTGCATTACTGGAAAAGCTCAGTTTTGATGCTGTGTGTGAACATAAAACATATGATAAAATAACTAGCCTCCATCTGGAATGAGGTATACACAGGACCAAAAGCCACTACAGTAAACTAAAAATGCTAAGGTAAAAATTTCTGAAAATGCATGACCATTACAAAAAAACAAAAAAAGTAGCAAGGACAGAATGCAAATGTTTGGCGTGACTTGACTGACAGAAAATACAAGGTGGAGATGCCAAAACAAAACAAAACAAAAAAAGCAATGGAGTATCCAATTCTAATGAAGAATATCAGTTTGTTCTCTGTGCTTACCATGACAGATATGAGACACATTCCTTTCACTTGTGCTTGGTCCAGGCAAATATCAGGTATTTACCCTGCCAAATGTGTAGTCAACCTGTGCATCAATCCGACAGACATGACAGCCTCATAAAGAAAATTGACAAACAGCAGAAATGCCAGCATAGGTAAATATTGCTGAGCAAATATAGTCTGGAAGAGAAAAAATGTCAAAGGGGCTGAGTTGCCTTCCTCAATATTTAGATGGGGATCAAAAGATTTCTCCCTTGATTATTATATTTAATGTTTGTGGAGTGGGCGTGGACCTGTGTGACTGTATGAGAGCTTGCTTGCGACTCTGCTAGGTGGCGGTGCCATAGATCCTTGTCCCGAATAACCTCAGCCAAAGTGGAATTTTGGGAGTGGATCTTCAGCTGATCATAAAAACACCTATGGCCAGTCACCACATTTTAAAGACAAATGCACACAAAATGTTCTGCTATTTCGCGAGTCTATACCAGTATATTAACTATATAATTTGACTATTATAAACATATATTTTTTAAACATACACACACATATATACACACACACACACACACACACACACACACTATATATATATATATATATATACATATATATATATATATTGTGTGTGTGTGTGTGTATGTGTGTATGTTTAAAAAATATATGTTTTCTTCGTTATGGTTCAACACAATTCAATGGAATTCTGTTATGCATAATTCTTAAAATTATTTCTGAGTATAGCTCTTCAAGTCATTTTAAGAACTTTTTTCAGATCTTCTGGCCTTAAAGGTGAAGTGTATTTTCTGTGCCACTAAAACTGTTTTCAAACAGTTTTCCCAAACACTCCCCCAATTTCTATTAGTCAGAAGATTAGATTGTCTTGCTGTAAATTGGTTGAGCCAGTGTTGCTGTGTCAGGTTGTTGAAGATGTGGAAACAAATAGCAATGATTTGGTAGCTCTATACAGAATCACAGTGTTTACACTTTTCAGCTAAATAAAATTACTGTGGCTAACTTATGTTATGCGTGTGCGTTTCATTTGACATTTTATTTTATTCAATTCAAGTTGTATTCGATATTGAATCAAAATGTTCATGAACACATAGAACTTATTGTCTATATGAATATATATACATACTGTATGTTCTGTGTGTGTGTGCGTGTGTGTGTGTGTGTGTGTTACAATTTAAGTGATTCTCAATAGCTACATGATTTTGCAACATATTATAAGTTATTAAATATTACATCAAATTACCTCAAAATCAGCCTTTAGAAATTACATATGATGATGACCTCAAGGATCATGGAAAATGTTGCAGTGCATAGTGACAAAACAGGTGTTTAAGAAAGAAGTGTACAAGTTGCTATGCAGTCTTTTGAGAGAAAATTAAATCAAAACTGCCTTTTTCCCTGGGGGGGCCATACTTTTTTATACACTAAAAGTATGACATTAGTATATTGCATCTAGACACGATACCATGCATTCGAAATATGACATACTCCCAGAATTAGACTTTTTTTGCAACATTGTGAAGGGCTGTTCTTTCCCAGGTAGTCCCTGCAGATGAAGAGATGACAGACTGGTAAGACCAAGTACGATCTGGGGCAAAATCCACAGAGCGCAGCTGCAAACAACATTGCGCAAGCTGTGAGACTTAAACACCGATCTCATGATTCATTTGATCTGAATGAAGTTTTTACTCTGCAAAAAAAGCATCAATAGCACTTGAAATGTTCAAATCGCTCATTAATTTAAGTCAGTTTACTTAGAAATTGGCATGATGTATTTTTACAGGTACATTCATATTTGCATACCTTGAGCAACAAAGTCTTTGCCAAGATATAGAGTTGTCATGCTGTCAGGTGGAAATACAATTTAACAAATAAAACATAATTGTGTCCTGTGCAAGAATGAACACCTGAGCCAAGAAGTATTCAAACTATGAATGCCTGCTTGAATGTTTAACTTTGTATGAGCAAGTTGTTTCTGTGGTGCTGAGTGAGGCATAAAATACAGTTTTGGTTGTCTCTATTATTTGGCATTTCTTTGCTTTGAGAGGTGCACTCCTATGAGGTTTTCTTTCATGTTTTATTCAGGGCTCAAAGTGTTCAGCAGAGAACATGAACAAACACAACCTAGGGATTGTCTTAATTGATGGTACACTCAAGCTTCAATGGCAATGATACCGTTTAAATAAGTACCGAAGAGAAAGGCCTAGTTCAGATGAACACAAAGCCCAAACTGCCATGGAAGAATGCTTCCCTAAGTCGGGAAAGACCACCCTGTTTGAGGCCCTGTTTTAGCAGTAAATCCAGGCCATTAGTGCTAATGCATCCACAGCCTAAAGCTCAACACAGCAAATTTGAATCTAGTGGCAAAGTCCTGGCAGTTCTATCAAGGGAACCCCCTTATCAAATATGCCTGGAAGGGTTAGAAAAGGTCAGCAAATCGAGGTTTCACACCTGCACTGGAGCGGATCTCCCTGCCTGAAGTTGGCTGAAATAAAATGGATTAGTAGAACCCGATTGGGATTTTTTGAGTTTGACAGTAAAATCATAAGTAATTAACTGTTGAAATGACTACATATCTACTTCATATATAATGATCCTCCCTCTCTAAAAGCGCTGCAATATCTGTGTTGAAAGGTTTGAGACAATGCTGTTAGTTTTTTCAACTCGCTAGTGCTACTATAGAAGATTTTAGGTTATATTGTGTAATAGATCTTAAGGAACGGCCATGTAAATACCACACAAAGGGAGTGTTTGCTTGTGTGTTTGTGGAACAATTACGCAATTGCTGTGTTAAGACATTTCATTTGCCTTCTAAATGGGAGGACATGCCTCAGCCCTCATGATTCAAGAGGTGACTCAAGCTGTACTTGTTTTCATTGCAATGATACAAAAACTGTTGCCTAGTTGCCTAACAGAATTTACATACTAAGGAGAGACCATCAAATATGTTTGTTGCCATTCACCCAGAAGAATTTCACAAAAAGAGAGCGTGGGGGGATTAATAAAACATAAATGAGCAACTAAGTCTACCTCCCACACAACAGAGAGACAAACGCTGCAAAAGACATTTACAATTATCCTCTCTGTTACTTTCAGTTAAGCCTGGCCTTAGGTTCAATAGCTCCATGGCTTAAATCTTACAACATATGCTGCTTGGAGATTTCCAATGGATTTGTCACTTTATCTGTTGATCTAAAAACATCCAACATCAAGATCTACAATTTTTTCCTTTTTCCTTATTTCTTATTTTAGAACACAGCAAGAGAGACAGCATAAGGCCCAAAACATACTTCACGGAAGTATGTGACCGCAGACGCTTTTAGCTATGCATTCTCGATTTTGTGAGTTGTTGCATTCTGAAATGTGACAGACCGCAATTCAAAACACTACCCAAGTATGCATTGCATTCTCAGAATTGTTGAAAGGGGTGCTATTGAGGACATTAGTGTGAACTGTCTACGTCTACTGTATGTTTTCTCGTTCAAGTCAACTACTGTAATAGAAGAGCGACAGTTTAAAGAGAAAATTCCTGAGCAAGAACGATTTTATATTAAGAGCAACATACCCGAATTATAACACACTCAGCTTGATGTCACAGACATTTTTAAGGTAACTCTATGGCCCTCTTGAGAACTGAAGTTTTTTAAGAAGTTTGGTAATGCAAGAACGGCAGCATGTTCATGGGTTGACAAGTCAAGTCAAGTCAAGTCAAGTGGTTTTATTGACAATGCGCTATCCAACCGCTTGTGTCTACATACACGTAATTGCAAGAAGTATGTTTCTGGCTTAAGAGTCCATTTGCACTGGACACATTCTTGTGTTTTTTTAAATGTAATGTTTTTAAAGGTTTTTGGGTACATGTGCGCTAGATGCGCCTTTGACAATTGCAATGGGTACTGGCTTTTTCACAAGAATTGGAAATTACGTCACCGCAGGGTAAAGCTACTTCTGCTACGGGTTTGTGGCCATTGCTTAAGTTTACATTTGCTTCTAATAATGCTTCTTACCTCTTCTATATGTTCTATTTTTCAACAAGTCACAACATAATAGACACAGACATTATTTATCATCTTTTCTCAACTGATTCGGCTAATTAGGCAGCAGTCTCTTTTGAGATTATGTGCTCAAATGCAGCGCTGCGATGGTTTCTTCGCCAGCTCCCATCTCAGCACTACATCGGAGTGCCATAATAGTTTAACAGAGTAAGAATATTAGCTACATTAATCAAAAATTTAAAAAACTAAAATAAAAACTTCTCACAAAGGAACAGTCACGAAATGGATGTTTTTCCTTAACATTTCTGTCATGGATCCATGCTTTTATTTCAAAGAATGATAAATATCAATAATAAAATAATAATAATAAAAAAATCGTATTTACTTTTGAGCAGTGTGCTATAAAAATAGGCAGATGTACTGTACCTGTATATCTGAGTTGGTTTGGCTTCATGATGTGAAAAGTTAAATTAATATTATCCCGAATGTCAACTCGAACATTAACTTTATCACACATTTTTATGATTGTGTCAGAAGTGAATGAGATGAAATATCAGAGAGAGAAAGATGACAGAAGTGTCCTTGTTTATGAAGGTGTCTATGGTGCGAGAGATCAGACAAGCTGCTTCTGGAGCTGTACAGGGAGTGGAGCAGACTGCCGAATTGCCCATGATTTTCTCTGCACACAACATGCTGCTTTCACTTGCGATAATGCAGACACCAAACAGACACAGAGAGTAAAATGATAGCAAATTCACAAGATATTTATCACCGGTATAGTCTAAGGCTAGTAGCAGCTCAAATTTTCTGTCACGTTATGCCTTCCTCAAACTTGTCAGAATGTTCTTTTACCATTATCAAGATCCTATTTGAAGCTCTGAAGAGTCGACAACAAAGCAAAAAATCAGATCAAACATTTGCACGCTATTCCATTTGTGTGAAAACTTTGATTTCAGCAGATCTTGCCCACGTTTCTATAGCCGTTGTTGATACCGGAAGTAAGTTTACCCGAGGGCAAGAGAAACGCGGAAGTGTGAAAAAGTCCTAATGCATTTTTTTAGCATCTCATGGCATGAGCAGGGCCATTGATAACATTAACATTCACAATGCCCAGGATTAAATTATCATGCAAGGGCCCCCTCTCCCTTGGATATAATGAGTAGGCTAAATCCACTTTTGGACCGAATGGTTCTGAGCACAATAAGGAATGTTTCCAGTAGCATTTCCACTTGAGCACGGTAAATGGTCTGCACTTATATAGCACCTTTTTAACCTTATCGGTATTCAAAGCACTTTACAGTGTGACTCATTTACCCATTCACACACACATTCATACACCAATGGAGGCAGAGCTGCCATGCAAGGTGTTAGCCAGCCATTGGGAGCAACTTGGGGTTCAGTGTCTTGCCCAAGGACACTTCGGCATGTGGAGTCATGTGGGCAAGGATTCAAACCACCAACCCTGCGATTAGTGGCCGACCCACTCTACCAACTGAGCCACAGCTGCCCCAAGCACGGTTCAGTAAGGTAACCGTGCTCTATCGTTCTGGTGGAAGACCTGTAGTGATGTGCTGATGCAAGATTAATCACTCTGTCAGCTGCCAAAGTAAATCAGTTGTTTCTAGGTAACTGGCAAATATAAGTTTTTTAAATTAATAAAAGTTAATTAAAAATGTGTGTATGTTTGTACAGTATATCTTGATTTATGATGATAGCTTTCCAATTTATGACATTATTTCATTGACAACATTGTCACATTCTGTTGTGCTGTATCTAGATATTGGTGAACATAAAAACGCTTAATTTGTGGATGCCTCCAAATAAAACATAACTTTTTAATATTAAAATTTTTAAATGGAATGTCAACTCTTTTTAAAAGGAGTATAGTGTTCCTTTAGCTCAAACTTAAAAATGACACTTATTGAATATGAACGTTTGCCTGTGGGGGAGTAATGTGTGTTCAAACCTCATACTGTGAGTGCCTTCTAAAGCTCTACCCATTTAACAAATATCGAACGCTTCCCCCACAGGTTGTCGGAAACCTTACTTGCTTATACTTTAAAATCCCTAAGAGCAAATGTAAGCAGCAGCAGATTTGTTTAATATCAACTCAGCTGCAAACACACTTCTATTAAATGTCACCATGGTCCCCAGGTACAAAGTCAAAATATAAAAAAGTCAAACAAGCAGGGTACGAGGCATGTTTAAGTTTGAAAAGTAGGTCTACACACATGTCCTTGCAGCAGATAACTCACCGCTTATCTCATGAGGGGACTAATATCAAAAGGATGAAATAAAAAAAGAAACAAACAAATAATAAAACCCCTCATGTTTAATACACAATATTTGAGGTTAAGGTAATTTAGGTGGCCTTTGTGTGCACAGGATCGGTAAGGAGACACTAAAGGTACACCTCCTCAGATGGCGTCTAATAAAGCAGCCATTGTTAATCTTTTAAACAAACATTCATACTTGACTAACACGGCTACTTGCTGTCAAATCATACATAATGTATATTTTTCCACCATGCCGAAGCCCACTTTTGACTTTCAAAACGTTCTTGATTTCAGTTCATATCCAAACACTTTCTTGCCTCCCTCCTTCCCTTCTTTGGAAACTTTAATTAGCAGGGTTCTCAGATAGCTTCTCTCACAAGGGGAGATGGGCTAAATTCTGAAAACAAACAGAGCCACAATGGCTTCCCGTTCATTTTCCTTTCATCTCCTCTGTGCTGGTCTGGGCAGCCAGTGGCACAGAGCGGCAGAAGGGGACCACACATGGTGTAAGTAAACACTCATAATTGCATTAGATCCTCCCCTGTGAATATGTAATGCCTACTCAATACCGGAGTTCTATGGGACAGATCCTTCACTTTTCTCTCGTAGTTAGTATAAAGACCTTCCACTTGCATGAGAACTTTCTTTACATGTTGGCACACAAAATATTGCAAATTTAAAAAGGTTTTAAAGAAAATTAGAGAGGTAAATGGTCAATTCGGAAGGGGTGTGCATTACATTAACATAGTAGCATGTTAGGCTCTTTGTCTAACTAAGCTTTACTAATTAGATGCACAATTGTCAGAGGAGGGCAGCATTTTTTAAAAATAGGAAACTAATTGTCATCTGAATTTTTATTAATAATTATGTTATTCCAAACCTGTATGCTGTTTTTCCAACATAATGGAACACAAAAGTAGAATCTTTATGCAGCCCTTTCCAAATATGATACTTCATAGTAACCATATCTGTCAAGATTAAAAAGAAAATCATAAAATCATAATTAAAAAAAGTATTTTGAAGTCATTTTGTACATTTATATAAGAAACAGACCAAAAGTCAAAGTTCACTGATAATCTTCCCCTCTGCCAAAAGCATCATCAACATTTGAAATGGCACATCAATGTCACTGACAAGTAGTATGGCTTCATTTAATGAAACATTTATGTGTTTTATTGAGTCATTTTTTAAACTTGACTGACATGGAAACTAACTGTCAATTGTATAGGAAGATCTGCATATGAATATGGATATGGAGATTCTTTCAAATTTCTTGTTTTGAAATGACATGAGGTTGAGTAATTGATGACAGAATTATTAGGTAAAATATTCCTTCAAAATGAGCAAATGGTAGAACAGGTGCAGATGCAGTCTTGTAAGTAAGAAGAGAGGGAAACGCTAAGTCAACACCAATCTAAGCTCAGAGGCCCCATCAAAACAAAAAGCTGATGGGCATGAGAAGCATGGGGCTGCATTGTTTGTAAGAGGGTGGTTTAATTTGTGAGACTGAGAGGTTTATGTCACAGAAGATAAACATGACCTATATCCACTCTGTGATACAGGCTTTATTTGGTCCTCTGGAGCTCAGTATGGAAAGCCAAGCTTATGTCTATGCTTTTAGGAAAAGCTTAAATACAGCTTGCATGACACTAAATACATGAATTTCCCTTGATTTGAAACCTCTTAGTTTTCCAGTCTCTTTATTTAAACTGATAAGAGCAGTTATCAACTAACATGTAAGGAGAGAATTCTCTAGAAAGAATTGTGCCTGCTGATAGCATTGTTAGTTTGTACATGCTGTCTGCGTTGTTTTAGAACCTGTTTCACAAGGAAGAATGCAAATCAAGTAACTGCACAAACAAACCTTTCAAGAATTAAATCATGCAAATACAAAATAAATAAACCAAAATGAATGGCACTAAAAATTTAAATATAAAAACTAACTAAAAACTAAAGTATATTTAGTAAGAAATTTGCTTAAAGGCCTGTTCACACCAAGTTTTTTTTTTCTCGGTACGAATGTTCGTTCCGAACAAGCTTTTGTACAGTAACAATACATTCCTATGGCGCTATTCACATCGCATCTGACAAATCATCTGCCAACAATCTGAAGGTTTTTTTTAGACTTGTAAAGTCATCATGGATTTGGTGTGAACAGTCCTTAAGACAATTTGCATGGTGCAATTTCTGATCTTGGGGGTTGATTCTGAGTGCTAGGTTGTGGAAGATTCAACAAACTTCTGCGATCAGGCACACTTTACTAGGACTGTACAGCATCACTCCACCACTGTGATCTAGATATCTGAATTGGCTCAACAACATTGCGCATATAGATAGACAGTATATCCAGTTAACACTTTTCAACATCATTTTCAACATTCAGTTTACCACCTGATTTCTGTGGACTGTAAAAGCACAATGGTATTTCAAAATTTTTGTGAATAAGGCACAATCTATAATAAACTTTATTTTCATAAAAAGGAGGTGTGATTGCACATAATAAAATTAAAATGGCTTAATGTAAATATGGGATAGTGCGATTTAACAACATTTAACGTCTGGTTAAATAGAACTGTCAGGGTTCTGCCCTTAGTTTTGTCTTCCTGACTTTTGTGGCAGAGCCCTGACACTCATATCTTGTTAGTCTCTGTCTTGTATCTGGATTCAGCCGCTTCAGGTGGTTTGGTTTTATTTAATTAGTGGCTGAGTCCAGGAACTTGTATTCTGTTTCGTGTGGTGTGATTTCATGTTTTTTCTGGTCTGTGTCTTGTGTTGAGAATACATGGCTTAACTTTTGGTTTTGTCATGTGTTCTCTTGTGTTGTTGGTTTCTAGCATGAGTGCATATTGCTCTCATTTCATTCTGGCAGCATGCACTCATGTCTATTGTTTGTATCTATCATTTGTCGTATTGTTTTGCTTTCTCATTGCCACACACTCCTCTGTCTTGAGTGATAACCCTGCCCCCTTGTTTGCCCTGTTATCTTGTTATTAGTTCCACTTGCCTCCCTTGATATCCTCCTTGTTTTCTCCCTTATTTAATCTCCCTTTGTGCTCTGTCTGGTGCCAGTTTATTGTTTAAATATCATATTGTCTTGATGTCTTGTCTTTGTGGTTGTTTCCTGGTCAGGTTCCTGTCTGTCATGATTTCCTGTTCTGTGGATGTCTGTCGGTTTCAATAATTTTTGCTCCAGCCCATATTATTATTTATTATTATTATAAAATAATAATCATAATTTTTTAAATAATAAAATCTAACTTTTTCCATATTATAATCAAATGGTTAACCAGTCAAATGCTTTGTGGTGGGACTCATGTGTCTCTCACCATTCAAGCTGTATGATTGAGTTCCCCACCCATCCTGCGAGGAGCTCAGTAGGATTTGAGTCCTAATCCAGCCACGCTGACCCCGAGGGCAACTCCCACCCTGAGGTGCCCACACATCTGCCCCAACAGGCTGTCTCGTCAGAAGAGCTCAAAGCTCACCTGGTGAGACCCAGGCCCCAAAAACATCAGAGAGGCCTTATGTCAATCAAAAAAAGTTGTGATGTGGTCAAAGTAACATGTCTGGCATAAGTTGATGTGTGGTTATCATTGCTATAAATGTTTACCTTGAGGCCTATTAAGTTTCTCAAACCTGAGTGTTTCTCTTTGTTGAAACTGTACATCTGTTACTGTGGCAACACTGAAGAGCTACAGCCCAACTGGAATGTAGCATAAAGTTGATTGTGTGTGGGTGGCCGGCAGTGAGCATTTCTTTTGGAAGGCTTATATAATGGAAGATCTTCAAGCACCTCAGCTCCAAAACCACCCACAGAGAGGTGTGCTTAATTGCTATTGCACAAGATGTTAATTATCTGAGTTACAGGTAAACTCTAATGGAGTCATTTGGAAATATAACAACCAGTTACTGAAGAGAGGCCTTGATTTATGGAACGCTGGAGGGATAAATCCATAATCCATAAAAACAATGACAATAAGAAAATTATTAATAGAGAAGAAAGACAGACAGACAGACAGACAGACAGATAGATAGATAGATAGATAGATAGATAGATAGATAGATTAGATAGATAGATAGATAGATAGATAGATAGATAGATAGATAGATAGATAGATAGATAGATAGATGGTGTTGTCATTTCTTTAGGCCACAAGAGGGAGCTAAAGTGCATAACAAAAATACAGCCTTTAGAGTGTTTTTTTCCCCTGAGTCATGATGAAAAGTTGCCTGCTGTGAGAATCAAAGGATAAAAAAAATCAATATATAAAACAATAATAATAGAGTGAACGTTGCACTCAAAAATATATGTTGTACTATAGAGGCATACAAGAATATACAAGAACTGAGTGTTTTTGTTCACTGTGAAGGATTAATTTCATTTTCCGGAGCTTCAGGACCTCAAAATCACCAAAACAAAAAATATGTATATGTGTATATGTGTATATGTGTATGTGCGGATGTGTGAAAAGGGAAATATGTTGTGTTATTATTTTACACTGGTTCAGTTCCAACTTCTGACAAGAAAAAAATGTCAGCCAAACTACCCAGATGGAGTGAACCACATAAACAATGAAATGGTAAATGTCAAACTCAAAAGTGCAAGCAATCAGTGTGACTTCTTCACTTTTACAGTAATACTTTCAATACTGTCTGTTCTGCCCATTTGCTCATTGTTCTACCGAGTGCACATTGCCACAGCACAGTGAGTTACAGGGTCTGTGAATTAAGTTTTCATGCTACAGGTAAGATATGCTTAAAAATCTTTATCCTGGAAAAACATATCATAAAAATTTATGACATGAAGGCGTGGGTTCAATGAAACCACAATAAATCCCCATGATTCTGAAACAAAAAACAGCACCATGCCTTCAACAGATGACTCCATCAAGGGTGTGTGTTCATACAGACAATCCTCTGAGTAATACACGAAAAGCCTCAGAGCAGAGTTTTTTTCTTTCCATTTCTGTTTTGGTCTTTTGTCATTCCTTTTTTTTTTTTTTTTTTTTTTTTTTTTTACCTGTAAATGATATAAAGGATCAAAGATTTTGTGTTCAGGCCAAACATGTGCATCAATTGGGGCCTTATTGGTGGAATCAATTAAATATTTATTTCTTCAAAAATGAATAAAATTAGATTTGAAAGGACTACCTACTAAGACATGGCTAATAATAATCGCAATGACCAGGATTTTGTTTAGTAAGACATGTTCATTGATCAACATTCCATTATTAAAATACAAATTACTACATTTTTAAAACTATGTACAGAATTATTTTATTGGATGTTATTTCCATACATGCTGTAATTTGTCAAATTATGATGAAGCATGAAAATATTATTTATGTGAATATAAGATAAATGAACTGTTACATTTCAATTTAGCCTTAGCCAGACAAAGGAGTTGGTCATTTTTTCATTTTATTTTCATCAGGATCATTTCCACATCATAATAATAGTTCAAACTGATTTGACAAGACTTTACTTCCTTGAAACAAAGGGCTAAAAGTGCCCAAACACACTTCTACATCAACAAATCAGACTATTATGAACCAATTATTTCCATCCAATTTTTTTATGGGTAGGTTAGGGTTAGGACTATGTTTGTTTGACAGGAATATTGTTTCAAGACCAAAAAAAGATCAAGAACAATTCTTTTCATACATTTGCTTTCTGTTTAAAACTGTGATTTAGTTGGTTAAATGGACAATTCAATCAACATGCAATAATGCAGTAAAGACTAGACTGGGGGGTTTCCATAAGGTCTAACTAATGGTAGGCTTAAGAAATGAATTCATCTGAGGGGCAGAATTAAAAATGCTAAGCAAACAAACAGGACTCACATTCAAGCATTGAACTAGTAGTGAATTAGGAAGGAGAGATACAGTGTAAGAATTGTGAAAGCAAAGGTCCCTTATCTTCCTTTACCATTTTGAGCATATGGTAAGAGGATGATTATATGTTAAAAAGCAAGAATAAGTTAGATTGCCATGGAGGAACATGACTCCCTGTTACACACTCATCGACCGACCCCTGTCCATGCTTCAGTCTCCCACAAAGGGTAACAAATCTTCCTTTGAAGCAGGGTAAGGACACATACCACAGCCAGGAACAAGGGAGGGTATGTGTTTGAACACACAGAATGTTGATACATATTATGACCGACATCTGATATGAAACATACACATGGGACAACAAATGTAAATGCAATGTGACGTGAGATTCCTCGTGCTGTCAATATGTTAAAACAATGGCCCTTTTGACTTGCGCTCAGAGCATCGCCTCATTGAAGAAAAACCCTGAGCTTAAGCTACGGTAACAGTTCCCCTCTGTCAGATTACAATGCTCTGATTACAGATCCACAGTTTATCTTTTGCAAATAACTGTGAAATTGCTTGGCACAAAGTCCTTTTACTCAATAAGCTTTAAATAAGATATCAAGTGTGGCTTCAGTTTGTGGCTGGCTAGCTGGTTGGCAGTGCCAGCTGAATTTGAACAGGGATTCCACTGAGATCTGCTGGCTGGAGACTCTAAATACACTCGAAATGGGTTAGCCTGGACCCTCGGACCCACTAATGCATTCCGGCCACCAACACCTTACCTCTTCCATCTTACAGCACATAGAGGATGGTGGAACAAGTATAGCAATTTGAAGAATAGCTTTATTTGCACTTAAAATAGCACAGCTTGTTGCTTTGTTTTGATGCACATATTTTGAGCTAGTTGGAGCTGTGTTTCTGCCAGTGGAATCTCAACTGGCTGTTTTCCAGGAAAAAGTTTTGAACAAAAGGTTCAAATGCAGTTATATAACCATGGGTATTTGCAGCTTGTAGTGTAGTATTCACAGGAACTGTGTTGCCAGATCTCTTCAGATCTGGCCAGAATGCATTAGTGGGTAGAAGGTCAGAAGATCAACCTTCATCCATTTTGACTAAAAAATAATAATTTATCTGAAAAACTTCCGTTTGTTTTAATATTGTAAGTCAAGGAAAAATAAAAAATAATTATTGACAAAAAATAAAAGAATAACATCAATTTGAAATCAATGTTCCCCATATGTCGCTCACTTCGACGTTGTGTCGAGGAAGCGACACTAGGGGTCTATCTTGAGCGCCGAATATGCCTCTGATCTATGAAAAAAATTTTAAAAAGTTGGCAGACAGTATTTGCATACCCCGCCCCCGGACATACGGCTATAAAAGCAGGGAAATACATCAGGTTCAATCAGAAATTTTCTTCTGAGCCGATGGTCATGTTTGCAGTGAGCTGCAGGTCACACACCCGTTCCTGTTCCTCTGACACTCTCTGCTGTTGGATCTATGGCGCACTTCAGCGGCTTTCTCCTTCCCTGCACGGCAATGCAGTTTGACCCTGGGCGCTTGACAGCGCAGAGCTTAAAAGAGTGTTAAAGAGTGACATTT
The DNA here is from genome assembly GCA_032164185.1 of Moxostoma hubbsi. Taxonomy (NCBI): domain Eukaryota; kingdom Metazoa; phylum Chordata; class Actinopteri; order Cypriniformes; family Catostomidae; genus Moxostoma; species Moxostoma hubbsi. The sequence goes on from JAVLUX010000016.1 coordinate 19,915,317, forward strand.
CTTGTAAAAGAGTATATTCCTCTAATAGAGCAATACACAGCGGCGTTGAACATCCTTCTCAGGACACGTCTTTTTAAAGATGCCTTTCCGCCCCTGTGTAGTTCCTGGATGCGGTAGAGTGCTTTCCGCTTCAGACAGCCACAGGCGTTGTCTCGTGTGTCTGGGCAGCGATCACACCGAGGCAGCATTTGTGGATGGTTCATGTTCTCACTGCGAGAGTATGACCATGGCAACATTGCGGTCGCGGCTCACTTTAAACAGAAAGCACACCATTCCAGCAGCCCCCCGCAATGCTACTTCTTCCCACGGGATTGAGGACGATGCGGCTGGCGCTGGAGGTGATCTGGGGATGGCAGCGGGTGCAGCTCCACCGGGTACGCCCCCTCGGACCACCCGCCCCCCAGCACGCTCATTGACTCCCGTCCGTGCTCGAGGCAACAGCGGCCCACCTCACAGCCACCTGATTATCCTTTAGACCTCTAGGTGGATGAGCTCGCCGCTGCATCGGAGAGTGTGCCGTCTGATGCCGATGATTTCCCTGGGCTGCTGCCTTTGGGCCAGCACGCCCAGGCTGAGGCTGACGCACAGATGACCGACATGCTTTCCCGGGCCACCGCCAGCGTGGGGCTGGACTGGAACACTCCGTCCTCCCCACAGCCATCACAACTGGATGACTGGTTCCTGGGGTCTGCGGGCCACTCACAGACATGCTCCCTCCCCGGTCCCATTTTTCCCGGAAGTGCATGATGAGCTGACAACTTCATGGAGGGCACCCCTCTCCACTTGTCACAAAGCCACTCGCTCATCTGCCCACGCTACCCTTGATGGCGGAGCAGCCCTCGGGCACACAGCGATTCCCCAGGTGGACAGGGCTGTTGCACTCCACCTGTGCCCCAGAAACCCTACCACCTGGCGGGGTTGCCCTTTGCTCCCCTCTAAGATCTGTAGGACGACGTCTTCATTGACCGCCAAAGCCTATAGCGCCGCCGGACATGTCGCTTCCGCCCTGCACGTTCTCACAGCACTCTGCCGCCAGATCTTTACAGTCCCGGCATGCTGGACGCGGACCTCCCGCCTTCAGCCCCATGACTGTTTCCCGGCCAGCCGGTTCTGACGAGTCTAGAGGATGCCTACACCGGACATCCTCCTCAGTCACTAACCCGCCCCCTGCCGGGTGTGCGGAGCAAGGTAAGTGCTTTGAGGCTTTTCTGAGCACTAGAGCCTTGGGACGTGTCTTCGCCTCCCGACGCCATGCTACTTGCTCCGCCCCGCTGCGAAGCCCCACTGGGTACGTCAAAAATAATCGTACCCTTGGTGCCCCTAGCATGGAGTTTGGATGTGTGACTTTCACTTCCCAACCCGTCACACTGGCTGGCCCGAACCATCCGACTCGGTTCCGCAATTCAGTTTGCCAGGCCCCCGCCCCCCTTTGCGGGCGTCTGCTTTACCGCAGTACACGGCAAGCATGCCAAATCCCTGCACATGGAAATCAATACTATTTTACTAAACAAAGATGCGATAGAGCCTGTCCCTCCAACCGAAATGAAGGAGGGTCTCTACAGACCTTACTTCATTGTACCCATGAAAGTCGGCGGCTTTATGACCGATCTTGTACTTGTGAGTTCTCAACCAGGCTCTGTTCAAACTCCTGTTCAGAATGCACACACAAAAACTTCTTAACATCTTAACTTGCGTCCAGTGTCTAGATTGGTCCGCAGTGGTAGACCTGAAGGACGTGTACCTTCACGTCTTAATTCTGCCTCATCACCGACCCTTCCTATGGCTCGTGTTCGACGGCTAGGTGAATCAGTACAAAGTTCCCCCCTTCGGTACATCTCTGTCCCCTTGCGGCTTCACGAAAGTCACAGAGGCTGCCCTTGCCCAGCTCCGAGAAGCCGGCATTCACATACTCAATTACCTCAATGACTGGCTCATTCTGGCCCACTCCCGTGAGTTACTATGCGCTCACAGAGACTAGGTGCTCAGGCACCTCAGCTGTTTAGGGCTTCAGGTCTACCAAGAAAAGAGCTAGCGAGCCCCGGTTCAGAGCATCTCTCTTCTCGGCATGGAGTCAGACTCAGTCTCAATATCAGCACACCTCATCAACGAGCGTGCACAGTCAGTTCTAAAATGCCTCTCCGCCTTCAGGCCGGGCACCCTTTAAAACATTTCCAGAAGCTCCTGGGCCATATGACATCCTCCGCGGCGGCCGCGCCTCGGCACTGGCCACAGACTCGAGTCACGAGATGAGCATGGCCAGTGCTCTTATTTCTGCAGGAGAGGCGGAAGGGTAGGCTGTCCCCTTCCACCTTGAAGGTGTATGTGGCTGCTATCGCGGCCCACCACGACACTGTAGACGGCAAGTCTTTGGGTAAGCATGACTTAATCATCAGGTTCCTAAGAGGCGCCCGGAGATTAAATCCTTCCCGGCCAAGCCTATTCCCTTCCTGGGGTATCTCAGTGGTCCTCTCGGTCCTTCAGAGACCCCCTTTCGAGCCGCTAGAATCAGTCGAACAAATCCCTCTCCCTGAAGACGGCCCTCCTGATTGCGCTCACCTCCATCAAGAGGGTCGGGGACCTGCAAGTGTCCTCTGTCAGCAACACCTGCCAGGAGTTCGGTCTGGTAGACACTCATGTGATCCTAATACCACGACTGGGCTACGTGCCCAAGGTTCCTACAGCTCCCCTCAGGGTCCATGTTGTGAATCTGCAAGCGAAGCTGCCCCGGGAGGAGGCAGGCCCAGCCCTTCGTTGCTGTGTCTGGTACATGCTTTGTGTACCTACTTGGACCGCACACAGAGCTTTAGATGTTCTGAGCAGCTCTTTGTCTGCTTTGGCGGAAAGGGAATGCTGTCTCCAAACAGAGGCTTTCCAACTAGGTAGTGGACGCCATTTCATTGGTCTATCACACCAAGGCCGTGACCCCCACAGTTGTATTTACAGTTGTATATTTTTTCTATCCCTGTTTATGTGAAATTGTGCAAATATAAAATAAAATGTATTAAATAAAACTTTAATAGAAAAAAAGTATTTCTGAAATAATACTGACTTTGTACAGTTACTTTCTGGAATTGAGGACAGAGTGAGATCACAGGGTGACAATGTGACAAACAGAGCACCTTACATTCAGAAATTCAATTTAAATTTCTATTAAAATAGCCTCATATTTAATTCTCTCTCTCTCTCTCTCTCTCTCTCTCTCTCTCTCTCTCTCTCTCTCTCTCTCTCTCTCTCTCCCTCACTCACTCACACACACACACATGCAGAGGATGATCGATGATCCCTGGTAAGCCACATTCAATCGCTCCTAAATGCATCTTGCTCCTAAATGCAGAGAGAAACAGAGAAAAACTTTAAGTCATCAGCTAATTCTTGTTTCACTTCTCTGGCAAAAAGAAGGAGTTGACGAAGAAAGAAAGAAAAAAAAACTCTCTTGCGCTACAACTTAATGCCAGAGAGGATCATGCTTAGAGGCCAAAGTGAAATCAATCCACAGCAGAGAAACAAGGTCTTGGCTTTTGCTTTCAATTTTGTTTCACCCATTCATTGTTCCTCTCACTCTTTTGCAGTTTGCCAAGTCTTGTACCACCCAAAACACTACAAACCTTTCATAAACACAATATGTACCCACTCAAGTCAGGTTACCACATGCACACAAAGAAAGACAATGTGAAAAATGACATTTCCTCAAAGCACCCCACACCCAGCATATACACAGACTACCACACGTGACCCCCCCAAACTCTAATCCAATCAATGAGGCCTTAGCAGTCTAATAAAGTGCTGCTCTCATGGTGCAACTTTATCCCTGCAGCTGTGCTGGACTATTCTCCGGCCATACCAGGCTCTGCCTCTTTCTTCTGATCACACATTTCAATATGAATGGAGCCAATAAGGGGGTGGATTAAGGGCTGGTTACTCTGTAAATCCCATGCCGGCTTTGATGCCCTTGCCGGGTTTGAACACCCAGGCCCCCAGTCAAACGGGCAGCCGGTTCTGCCACCTGGCTTAGCCTGCTCATTCTGTTTGCTCATATGCGCTGATCAAACATGGCATGGTTTACATGGCTGCACCGGGCACCAGATGGCGCCGTGGTAGCTTTGCCCGAATGAGCAGGTGGAGGCAGGGTATATGGTGCTGGCTGACACTGGTACACATGGCGCAAGCACAGAGCTCAGCCAACGTAAGGGTGGCAGTGTAAACAGCAAACATTCTTGTCCCATAGTGAACTACTTTTCCTACACATACACACATAAACACCAGGGATGACTTAACCCCCCCACCCTCCAAAAGCTATTCCACCTCTTATGGCTGGCTGTGATTTGTGTGACAGAGCTTTTCGGATAAACATTTATTTTTGCCTCTTTTGGGACAAAGAAGGACCCAGCTGACCCATCTGATCTGAAAATCCTAATCCACACAAGATCATCTGCCAACAGGGGGC
>JAVLUX010000016.1:20617260-20662260 GCA_032164185.1 Moxostoma hubbsi
TGAAATTTTAAGACCGGTGAATATATATTGAACATTAGATATAACTTTACAGAGAAATAGTTTGTAAAGTGATTTCATCACTCTAAAATTATGCTAACTAGCATATTGTTTACACCTTGTGGCTATATTTCTTGAAGAGTAGACTATTTTAATGTCACTTCCATTGTTGCTTCATTGTCCTTTGCTTCTGTTTTTTTTAAACATTTAATAAGAAAAGGAGGGACAAGTCAAAAAGATTTTTGTGGTAATGAACGTTGTCACAAATGCTGTTAATTGAGCTTAATTTGCATTGAACCCGGAACATTCTTTTAAATTTTTTACATTGTTGCTCATGTTACAGTCTTAATATCTAGTAAGTAATGTGTAATAGGCCCACTAATGTAACATGTACTTACTGTATTTATTTTGTGCAACTGCTTGTAATTATATATATAAAAAATAATATTAATTAATAACTCAAACTTTCTTTTGCTCTTCTTTCTCGTGGACTGGTCCAGTGCTCGGGCCTGCTGTGATCTGGCATCTGGAAACAAACCACTGCAAATAGAGAAGCAGGAACCTCAGGAGTACCACAATCCATCTTTGAGCTCTAATATTACCAAAAAAGCATTAAAATAAATCAAATCAAATAAAGATTATTTTTAAAACCATCCATACATGTTTTATCAAGTTTAAATCTCATTCAAAGAAAGAGAACAGGATAGGCAATTATGACAAGTTTAATGGTGAGGCAGTATGTAACATAACCCATTATGACCCACATAAAGCAGAGACTTCACTCACTATGTGACTCAAAGTAGAGGTTCTGACCCAAGACCAACCTTATTTGCCCTTTCCTAACTGTATCTGCATGGCAAAAAACAAAACCGATCGGCACACCAGCTGCGTGATTCTTTGTGAGTGCAGACCAGTATGGTCAAAATGCCACCCCCAAAAAATTTACAACAAAAACTTAAACAAGAGACAGACACTCCTGTGCACAGACAAGATCCAGGAAAGACAAAATGTGCTAAGAGGCCACTTGAAAGAGATATATGAATATATGCAAACTCTGCATTCTGCAAATTCTCTCTCTCTCTCTCTCATTCATATATATATATATATATTTTAGGTCTCCTTGGTTGGAACTGATTAGTATTCGCTGTAGGTAGGCTATTCCATAGGATTTTTCTTTAAATATATGTTTAAAACATTTTCATTCTGTGTACAGAGAAATACTGTATATATCTATGAGGAAGTAATGCTGAATTGTTGACGAGTTTTGAGTGCTAACTGGCCAGCACTAGAAGTAAAGCTTCGGTATTCGAGCATAAGTTTGTTTTCATCTGAGACAATGTTTTGCTACAAAAGCAGGAGAATACAAAGCAGACAGCTCTACTGTATAAAGGCTCAGTTTCCATCCTCATTTTATGACTGAGAGAGTTTTCCCCATTTTACACAATAGTAAGCATGGAACATAAAAACAGTCAGCAAATTACATACATGAGACAACTTAAGTCTAACAGACGACACTTGTGGCTAACTATGGGTAACAAAAAACTAACTTCACAGTCATCTGTGACAAAATGTCATTTGACATACTTTTAAAAGTCTCAAAGAGAGAGAGAGAGAGAAATCAATTCCAAAGTGTACGGAGGCTGATGATGGTGCTGACGTGTAGAACAGTAGTCCAATCACATCCTCTTGAGGTGATTGATCACTACATAGATCATTCTACAGGGTAGTTTATCGCCATAGTCAGTGTGGTCACTGTCAAGTGTGTTCACTCCATTTCACACTCAAAAACATTGTTCAATTTTTCCCCCAGTTAGGGGTTGGGTGGAGATGATGGAGGAATGGGATTAGTGTGGAGGAGGTGCGTGTCCTCAAGATTTGTTGTCGTCATACATGTCCAGTGATGCTTGGATATCAGGGAGCTCCATCTCGCAGATGACGCTGCGTGGAGACACAGAACTCCGGTTGAAGAAATGACCACCTGAAGAAAAAAAAAAGAGAGATCGAGTTACAGTACGTCATGAAACAAAAAAACACATTTTGTACATTGGAAATCATGCTCTTTTTTTTTTTATTATTATTTTTTTTAAAAAGTTTATTACACATGGTGAAATGTACAACATGGAGACAGAAATGAGAAAGATGAAAGGAATAATTCTGCTGAATGATGGAAATAAAAAATATATTGAATATTTAACATTCAAAAGGTTACTATTTTACCTAAAAAAAAAAAAATGTTACCCTCTCTATACATGTTTGAGATTCAATCTTTCTACAAAATCAATTTCTGTATTTTACCCTGTAATAGACTTATTAGACCCCACTTATTAGATTAGACTTCAGGTCACTTAATTATAATAAAGATTCTCAGTGTAAATCAGTTCTTTATAAGTTTGTGTGCATAATTGTTCTGTCAATATATAGCATACAACATATAGCATTGCTTATACACACACACACACACACACACACACACACACACACACACACACACACACAGTGCTGTGAAAAAGTATTTATTCTGTTTTTGTGCATATCTCATACTAAATTGTTTGCTAAATTCAAACAAAATCTAACATAAAACAAAGACAATCTGAGTAAACACAAAATGCAGTTTCCAAAACCAACTGGGCCTGTGTGAAAAAGTATTTGCCCCTTTAGTTAAATTATTTTATGAAACTGCATTTATAATGGGGTTCAGCTGGACTAGACACACCCAGGCCTGATTCAAATGAATCAGATTAACTAAATAGGTGTTCATCAAATTTACACCTCATTATAACCTTTTCAGCAACATTAAGTTGGCTAAAAGGTCTCACCCTATGCCAAGGTCTAAAGAAATTCCAGAAACGATGAAGAAAGGTGACTGAAATACATCAGCCTGGGAAGGGTATCAAAGCAATTTAAAAGGCTCTGGGATGCCAAAAGAATATATATATATATATATATATATATATATATATATATATATATACACACACACACACACACACACACACACTGGTGCGGCTATCCTAATGACGACTCTCCACAGACACAATGATTTTTAAACCTAACCCTACACCTAACACTCACAAAAACGTTCTGCATTTTTACATAAAAACAAAACAAAAAACATTAAGCGCTTTGAGTTATGGGGACACTAGAACTGTCCTCATAAACCACATTTATAGCATAATACCCTTGTAATTACCAGTTTGTAACCAAAAAAATTTCCTTGTATATCACACAAACCCATACACACACAAACGAATTCCAAAAAAGCTGGGACAGTATGCAAAATGTCAACAAAAATTAAAAGTGATTTGTAAATGTATTTTGACAGTTTACAGAAAATGTACTTCATGTTTTACCTAATCAACAGAATTGCTTAAGAGCAGGGGGCTCTTGATGGGTTGAGGCTCGCCAATTTGCCAGCAGATGTGACGGCAAATAATCCAGCGCTTTGTGAACAATGTTCCCCAAAATCAAATGGAGATTTTAATTTGTCATTCGACTGTCCAAAATTTTGGTGTGTTGCAATATTGTAATTTTCAATGAGTGTATATTTTCAGAATAAATGAATAAAATAATTAAATTAACAAGTCAAAACCTCAAATAATGTTTTCTTGTAGTGCTTTCAATATAATATAAGGAACATAGAAATGACAAATCACTCCTATTTGTTCTTATTTGCATTTTACATACATTTTTGCACTTTAATACTGTATAAAGTTGTTATTTTGTGATGTATATATCATATTTTATTTAAAAATATATTTTAGTTGTGTACAAATGTGTGCTGGTATGACTATATTATTAGAGAATAAATAAATTTTAGTATAGTTAAAAACAAAAATAACGACACCAAGATAAACTTTTATCAAAACAATAAATATATAAAACAATGCATTGTTATAAAACAATGCAACCTCTGCTGTTTTACTTACACACTGTTATGTCAGAATTGTCTTTCAGGATTTTTACATTTTATTTAAACGGTTTACAAGACAGAGACCTAATATAATACCTTATAATACAATTCAGAAAATAAAGTCTGACCAAACATAGCACACGACCAATAGTAACTCAATCCCAACATTGTGTTTAATATAGCCTCACATGTGTTATTTTGAGTGCCCTCGACATGACTTAAGGCACTGTAGAATGAAAGAGTAGAGCAGGAATATGGCACTGTGAAGGAAAACGTACAATTCAGCACAACACAGGTTTGCATAAAACACTTTAATTAAAGCACACACAAATGTATTTCAAAATTTAATTCACATTACAATGAAAGGAAAAACTTAGGGAAAAAAATGGAAAGACATTTAACATTTACATAAAAAAAACACCCAATCTAAACAAATACAAATAACTGAAAATGAGCTGATTAAATACAGCAATTAAGTAGTACAATAAAATTGCTCATTGGCAATCTCACCAAGTGAAAAGCTGTGAACCCGTTCATATCTACAAAAGTGAAAATTAGCTCTACTAACACAGACAATTCATGATTAAAAAGAAACTTTTGCAATTAGCAAAGTCGGATGTGAATAAAATACAGATGTGATTTTTTTTTTGGAAATCAGGAGTCCAGAAAGCATCTTCATTCCAACTGCACGCTGTAAAAGATTAAACATAAAAACTGGATTAACAAGCTATGTTGTAAGGCACAGGGTAATTAATGGAAAATCAATATCCTTTAATAAAGAAATATTTAAACTGCATCTTAAGTTATCTGATTATACTTGTAAGATGGATTTCACCTTTATTTCAGACTTTGCAGTTGTAAAGTACTACGCTTGGTATTTACTTGTAGTGCTGTACACAGCATTAGACTGCTGTGACAATTCATGCACCATGGCAGGTAATGACTCATTGGTAATGTATTTAAGGATACTACGTTGTACTGAATTTCATGATACCTGCAGAAGATTTTAACCGTTGCACAGACTAACGAGTTGCTCTGGGCTGAAAGGAGCATAATGGGTAACACTTATTAGGTTACATTTGCTAACATTAGTTAACATGAACTAACAATGAACAATAATTGAATACCACTAATTAATCTCGGTTGATGTTAATTGCAACATTTACTAATACATTTTGGCAATACATTTTGCCAATTTACTAAGATGTGTTAACATTACTTAAGCCATTATGAACTAACAAATAACAATTTAATAATAATAAAAAAGAACTAAGATTAATAAATGCTGTATTGTACTGCATTTAGCAATGTTAACGAATGTAATGTTACTATAAATTGCTGCCGCATAATATTTTTTTGCACTGCATTTCATAAGATAGTCCAACTATACTCACTCATATCTGTTTGTGCTGGAGGTGGCTCTGATAATCATGTAACAAAGTGTAAGAGCAGAAAGGACACCGAAGCTGGCAACAATAAACCACTCTTCTGTTAACAGAGTAAAAGGGGGAGGGGTCATTTTGGTTGAAGGCGGGGCCAATTTATCATCTGGACACAGAAAGCCAAGGAGAGCAGGAAACTGGAGGCAGGCTGAGGCGTACAGAAAAGAGAAAACTTCTCTTATCCATTGACCAGAAGAGGAAACATTTGGAAAGTGATGATCAAGACAGCGCAAACAAGAGAGATAAAACAAGAAAGCTAAACTGAATGTAGCACATCCAGAGCACGGAATCAGATGCAGGATAAGCTAGACGATTTAAAAGCAGCAAAAATGTTGAATTTGTTTTACATTTTGTTTTAGAAGGACTGCTGTACAAAATTTTTTTTTTATTATTTATAAATAGTTAAAAAAGTAGTTCTAAAGCAGAAACACTAGCTTTGGGCTGAACAAAATATAAATACATGGTAAAAGTACAAATGTTTGGCAAATAATAACAACAACAAAACAGTTGAAGTCCAGAAATTGACATACACATTAGCCAATTACATTTCCTGACATAATGATGGCACTAGCAGATGTCTATTACCCTCTTTACAATAGCAAGACAGAGCGAGAGGGTATCACAAACATTTTTTGGATTGAATTTAGCTACATATATGAATATAATTTATTCATATCTATCTATCCATCCATCCATATATCTGGTCACCGTATACAAAATGCGCTAGCCATATCTGGGACTTCAATAATGAAACATTTGGACCTTTATTGGAATGACTGTTCATTGTGTTGCCAATGCATGATGTTTAAAAAAAAAAGAGAAAAGAGAATAGAAACAATATAATATCCAGTAATTTATTCTGACTTTATGTCTAAAATTAGATGTTCCAGAGAGCATCCTGTGTGCTTTAATGTAAGCAAGGAAATCTGAAATTTTTTTAGGTGTTAAGACAAGGTGTTAGGATGTCACAAATGTCAAAAATCCTATATGATTAGTAACCTAGAAATAATGCAACATTTTAAATATGTTTTTATTTATTTATGTCATGTGTTTCATGTTTTACTTTTGAAAAATCCTAAACCTTTATTTACAGGTTTAAAATTGGTTTTTAATCCTGTATTTTCAATGTGGCTTCAGCTTTATGTACCACACTGTGAAACATTATAATGATGTTTATCTTTGTTTAGGTGGATTTATGCAACAACGAGTGATCAAATTATTTAATTGTTGCTTTATTTATGATACTAATAAATGTCCTCTCTCTCTCTCTCTCTCTCTCTCTCTCTCACACACACACACACGCTCTCTCTTCATAAGGTTGAACTCATCTGGTTGACCGGCTATACGACCTACGTTGCACAAATGCTTGTTTTCCCCATTCTATATGTAGCACTTGATATAAAATGTCATGAAAAACTAAAACTAAACAATCAAATATTTTAAAACTAAAACTAATAAAGAACTAACAAAGAAAAATTAAAACTAAATTGGAGCAAATTTTTTTTTACAACGGAATAGAAATAAAAACTAAATAAAAAAATGTAAAACTATTATAACCGTGCCTTCCAGAAGCTTCTCACAATATGTTGCTGGAATTTTGGCCCATTCCTCCAGACAGAACTGGTGTAATGGAGTCAAGTTTGTAGACCTTGTTCGAACACGCTTTTTCAGTTCTGCCCACAAATTTTCTATCTGATTGAGGACTGAAGTCAGTGCTTTGTGATGGTCACTCCAATACCTTGACTTTTTGTCCTTTAGTCATTTTGCCATAACTTTGAAGGTATGCGTGGGGTCATTGTCCATTTCGAAGACCCATTTGCGATCGAGCTTTAACTTCCTGGTGATGTCTTGAGATGTTGCTTCAATATATCCACACAATTTTCCTTCCTCATGATGCCATCTATTTTGTGAAGTGCACCAGTCCCTCCTGCAGCAAAGCACCCCCACAACATGACCTGCCTCCCCCATGCTTCATGGTTGGGATAGTGTTCTTCAGCTTGCAAGCCTCACCCTTTTTCTTCATCATTTGTGTTTATCAGTTGTTGCTATCCATATCCATTTAATTTAAGAATTGGCACAACCTAGTACACACTACACAATGAAATTAATTCAGAGAGCAGGATAAGGAGAGAGGAACAATGTGTTATTTAAAGCAAGCTGGAGCAATGTTGAGTCACAGGTTTGGGAAGAGTTTGCTTACACAGATGCTGCTGACATCTAAAACTATATCTGATCCAATCCCAGGTGAGAGGACAATGAACAAATCAGACAAACTGTTTTATTTTGGGTAAACCTGTAAACCAGTAAAACTAAAATGCAGCATGGAAATCTGCTGAAGTCATTTGAGATGACGGGGTGCATCGTAGCTGATGCAATCTTATGCAATATTTGCACTATATTTCGGTTATAAATTCTTTCATGCTTCATTTTAGAGGGCTTGTTCTGTCACTGGGCATTAAACAGCTGTAACAAGGCACCATTAACCTCTGGTTCGCTTCACGTTAATTTATTTTGTGTGAGCTTCATATTGAACACATAAACATCTCATACCTCATGAACAAACAAGAGCCATCCAATGACGGGCTGTCTTACATCTACTTCGAGAGGCACGTGTGAGTATGTGTCTTAAAACTGAGATGAAATTTCATTGGTTGCTCACATGAGTCAATTCTCCAATGGAATTTTTAAACTTGATAGTCAAATGAAGAAAGAAAAGCAATTGGCAAAATGGAAAAAGAGGAGCCAAAGTAAAATGAAAAGAAAAGCCATTGGCAAACAGGCAAATCAATAAAGAAAAGCATTTGCCATTTTCTTTTTAAAATGCGATTTAAATGATGCATTTAAAAATTACTTATTGGGGGATTGGGAAGCTCAGCTAGTACTGATGCTGACTAACACCCCTGGAGTGACAAGTTCAAATCCAGGGCATGCTGAGTGACTCTAGCTAGGTCTTCTATGTGACCAAATTGGCCCAGTTGCTAGGGAGGGTAGAGTCACATGGGGTAAACTCCTCGTGGTCACGATTAGGGGTTCTGTCTCTCAAGGACATACTAAGTAGTGAGAATCGGGTATTCCAAATTGTGAGAAAAGGGTATATATATATATATATATATATATATATATATATATATATACACATATATAAATTGGTTTATTTATTCTCGTTTTTTATTTTCAAATTAATAGATAGATAATTTTTTTTCTTCACTTTTTTAAATGGCACTCCAGGGCTTCCATAGTCATTTTGCTCCAAACCCATTTAAATATTTGTTTTATATCTGGAACACAATCATAAATGTTAGATGGAATTGACAGCCTCAGTCACCATTCACTTTCAGTGTATGGCAAAAAGCTGAAATGAAAGTGAATGGTGACTCACCGTTACACAAGTTACACTCACCATAACTTCTTTTGAGATCCACAGAAAACAGAAAGTCATACGGGTTTGAAACAACACCAGGAGGAGAAAATGTACATTTTTTATCTGACCTGTGCCTTCCTGTAATAGTAAAAATATTTGCCATTACAAAAATGATAAAATAAGTGAAACTGAAGTGCTTTGCATTTACAATGTGCACTTATTGTTTATATTTTGTGTAAGTATGGTACGTAGAAGATACACAAGCATACAAGCCGTGATGGCGAGAGACAGCTGAGTTAATTTGGAGCATTCACAGTGTGCTGTATTTCTGCATTTCATGACATTTGTATATTCAGTTAGGATAAATTAATGTGAAAAGCTATATGCGAATTTAAAGTACACAATAATCATGGTCATTTCAAATAACCACAAATAGATCAAGTAATTTAATCAAGTATTACAATCAAGCAATTATGTAATAATCACGACAGGCTTACAGTGGAACAGGTTATTAGAGGGGATACAAAATGAACTGTTTTTGAGCACACACATGCACACGGTGACTTGAGAATCTAGAACCAAAATGTATATTTTGGTAAAGGGCAGGACACACTGCAGTTTAGCACAGACACCTCAGCCTGCTCACATCACAGAGCTCAGCCAACAGGAGGATGAAGTTTATGACTCAGAGCAAACAGATGTCCCTGACCAACAGATGGAGAGATGTAGTCAGTGCATAAAGGTAAGAAAAGTTAACCCCCCGTTATGGAGGAAATGAAGGGCAGAAAGAGGATATAACCGAGGTGAGGAAAGATAAGGTGACAGATAAAAGAATTAAAAGAGCATCCATATGAAGACAGACAGTATTTATAGAGTATGAGCCCTGTTCTTACTAGTGACAGCGATGTTGATCTCTCCGGAGCGGGGGATGAGCTCTTCATCAGAGGGGAGCTGGGAGGAACTGGAGTGGCGTAAGGGTTCCAGACTGATGCTGGTCTCTGAGGACAGGTCCATCAGCGCCGTCCTCTGGCTGGCGGTCTGACTGCGGGACATCCGCTCCATGTCAAAAGCCAAGTTGTCCACGCAAGGCAGGTTGGGCTGCAAATACATGCACGTCAAGCTAAAATTATACTGTTAATTACAGAAACTGTTTGTCATTACCACAAATGCCCTGAAATCTAAATAAGTTTTGAGATTTCAGTTATGATAAGAAATGTTTTAATTGTTTAGAAATTGTTCAATTTGTTAATATTTCTTGCTATTGTCAAAAAAAATCTTGGAAAGGCATTTCATTTCAGCCACTACCTAAAAATATAAATCCTACAGTCTATCAGTTGTTGCATTGACGTGCAATGACTTATATGTCCACCAGAGGGAGGCACTAGATCTTAACCATGCCTGCCGTTCCATAGAATGCAGGTCAAAGCGCACATCATCTTGAACAGTAATGCCTTTACATGCTTACATCTAAAGTAATAACTGAGGCAGGAAATAAATTCCAATACAACTGCATCACTTGCTGTAAATTTCAAGAGGAAAAATATCATTTGCTGTTATTTTCAAAAGGAAAAAATAAAACATAATAAAATCATGAAAATATCAAATAAAAAAAGAGCCTTATAAATAGTATAACCTGCTGGCATCTCAGATCTGTGTGCCTGTTGTTTTTGTGCTAAATTGTCCCCGGACGTAAAATTGGACAAAACTTCAATTTGGGGATGTTCTCCAAGGTAAAAATGATGTATTATGTTTTTGTTTCTCCCCTAAAATATAAAAAAATGTTAGGGGTACAGTTAGGGTATGGGTTAGTCTGGAGTAATTATAATAAGGTTAGTTAATTTAAAAACTGTCAGAGCGAGCGCGAGACAATGAGACCAAAGAGCAGAGGAACCGTTCAAAGGATTTATTCACAATTAATATATCAACTTCAACTGTGCTGGCGAAGTATGAAGATCCCCGCACCAGCTGCAGTAGCAGGGGGAGAAGTTTGTGGGTGCGTGTGCGCCATGGCCACGAAGTGGCCAGAGATGATGACACACAGCAAACTGGAAAGCAATCACTCTCCCGACATGCAGGCAGAGACAAAGAATCCTCCATATATCATAAGCTGACACTCAGCAATCTGGAAGGCAACCACTCTCCTGACATGCGGGCAGAGACGAGCAACCAAACAGATACATGAGAGAGGATTAACTAGGTAGAGAGATTGAGGTAAGTACTTCACATCAAACAGCTTTCAATTATGATAATGCACAACATACTACAGACTACATACAAATACATTCAACAATCAAGGGGGTGATGCCATGGTAAACTCAGGTGTGGGCGCTGGTCGGAGCAGGAGAATGGCCACCGTAGCAGTAGACGCAGGCTGCGACAGGGCAATGGCCTCCAAAGCAGTGAGCACAGGCAGCTGCAACTGGGGAATGGCCTCCATGGCCGTGGGCACCAACAGAGACTGGGAATGGCCTCCATGACCAAGGGTGCTGGAAGAGACTGGGGAATGGCCTCCATGGCCGTGAGCACCGACCGAGACTGAGGAGTGGCCTCCATGGCCGTGAACGCCAACAGAGAGTGGGGAACAGCCTCTGTGGCTGTGAGGACTGACATGGACAGGGGAACACCCTCCGTGGCTGCGAGCACAGGCAGTGACATGGAAATGACCTCCGTGTTTGTGGGCACCAACAGAGACAGGGAAACAGACTCAGTGGCTGTGAGCACAGGTAGTGACAGGAGAAAAGATGACCTCTGTGGCCATGGATGCTGGTAACGGCAGGGGAACGGCCTCTGTGGCCATGGACGCTGGTAGCGGCAGGGGAACAGGCACCCAGCTCCACCTCTTCCCCCTCCAGGTGGTGACAGGTAGGTCAAACTGGACAATTCGACCTTGCCACTTTGAGACTACGTCGACATCCATAACGTTCCCTTTGGCTCCGGAATTCCCCAATGCAGAAACAGCGTGACTGGCTGATCTACTCTGCAGCAGTGCCAGATTAAACACTTGGCAGAGCTCCGTGGCAAATGCTAGGGATGACATGCAACAGGGAAGTCCATTGTCCCACATGGCGGTTCCCCAAACAGCGGCCCTTTCAGTGAGGAGCGTGATGAAGTATGCCACATTCATTGACTCTGACAGGAAAGCAGAGGGGTGCAATGAGAAGAACATGGAGTATTGTTTAACGGATGTGCAACAAGAGTCCGCCTCACCTGAGAACAGGGCTGGAGGATTAGGGTAGGGCTCAAAGTGTCCAGAAACGTGGGGAATTGACGGAGCCAGTGAGGGCGCTTTCTGAGTGAGGCTGGTATCAGGAGACTGGCGGAGTTGTTGGAGTGAGGTGAGCTCAGCGAACTGCAACACAATCATCTCCAGAGCCTGATTATTAACAGAAATTTTATCCTGTTGACGTCCCAGTAAAGCTCCCTGCTCAGACAAGGCAGAGCGAAGAGTAGATTCCTATGCTGGGTCCATCATGGCTGGATTTATTCACAATAAATATCAACATCAACTGTGCTGGTGAAGTAAAAAGATCCTGGCACCGGCTGCAGTAGCAGGGGGAGAAGTTTGTGGGTGCGTGCATGCCGTGGCCAGGCAGTGGGCAGAGATGAGGGATCCTCCACTGAAGATAAGCTGACACTCATCAAACTGGAAGGCAATCACTCTCCCAACACATGAGCAGAGATGAGGAATCCTCCATAGAAGATAAGCAGATACACAGCAAACTGGAAGGCAACCGTTCTCCCGACACGGGCAGAGACAGACAACCAAACAGATACACAAGACAGGACCAACTAAGCAGAGAGAGTGAGGTAAGTACTTCACATCCTACAGCTTTCAATAATGATAACACACAACATACTAAAGACTACGTACAACTACATTCAACAATACAGCAATAACTATGACACAACAAAGGCTTTAAATGAACAGTGAATCAGCAGGGAGACAGGTGCTGCTAGTATGTTATTTAGCGGCATGATCAGCGTTCCCATGGGAACAATCAATGTTCCCATGGAAACACTGAACACAAATTTTGTTTCAGAAAAACAAAACAGCATTAGAGACACAAGGGAGAGAAAGAACAAACAAACAGAACATGGAGCATGAGTGTCCAGATCCCGACACAGACTGAAACCGAACCAGACAGGAAGTCGGAATACAGAAACCATGCTCCGGACACAAACAAGACCGACCGAAGAGCGCCAGACCAGTGCGCTCACACAAAGAATGTACACGAAACACAAAACATGGGATGATAATGTCACGGTCCCATCAAACAAAACCCCTACCTGACAGAATGACAGGAACGTGACATTACCGAAGAGTGCACAACAGTAACTAACACCCGGACCCGTGTGCTCAACACAAAGACAGGAAACAAAACGCAAGACAGAACGTGGGGCGATGATGTCAGACAAAAATCCAACCTGGCAAAGTGACAGGACCATTGACAAAAACAATACAAGTCTAAATGGTGTGTCCCATTTACACAGCTAGATAAAAGCATGTGTGTGTGTACTAGCTATAGTTTGGGGACAATCTAAAATTTTGCCAAATTGAACATACCCTCCCATTAGGGACATTTTGGGAAGCCCTCCTTAGCAAAAATCAATCCATATATAAATGAAATTATGTATAATTTCTAATGATATAGAATATTTTATAAAAGTTTTCAGTTATGGTTAGGTTTAGGTCATGGGTTAGCAGGGCTGGTCAGGTAATCTGGCATACTGGGCCGACGCACTTTGGGGCCAATCAGGGGCGGACTGTCCATAGGGAGAACCAAGCGAGCCGGTGGGTCGGCAGCGAAACGTGACGAATGGGCTACGATAAGCTTAAATGAGCCGCCGTGTTATGCATGTAAAATCCCAGGCATTTATCTTCCCAGTCCAGCCCTGTGGGTTATGGTTAATTTATATTAGTTAGTAGTAGTTAGCTTTATATAAAACAATACAAGTCTATGTAATGTCCTCATTAAATAGCTGAGCAAACATGTGTATGTGTGTGTGTGTACCCACCATAACTCCCAGGGCTTTGAGGATGTTGAGTTTACACATAGGGCAGGTGCAGTGCTCATTTAGCCACGGGTCCACACACATTTTATGGAAGACATGCCTGGAGAGAGAGAGAGAGAGAGAGAGAGAGAGAGAGAGAGAGAGAGAGAGAGAGAGAGAGAGAGAGAGAGAGAGAAAAAGGACATTTATTAGTATCATAAATAAAGCAACAATTAAATAATTTGATCACTCGTTGTTGCATAAATCCACCTAAACAAAGATAAACATCATTATAATGTTTCACAGTGTGATACATAAAGCTGAAGCCACATTGAAAATACAGGATGAAAAACCAATTTTAAACCTGTAAATAAAGGTTTAGGATTTTTCAAAAGTAAAACATGAAACACATGACATAAATAAATAAAAACATATTTAAAATGTTGCATTATTTCTAGGTTACTAATCATATAGGATTTTTGACATTTGTGACATCCTAACACCTTGTCTTAACACCTAAAAAAATTTCAGATTTCCTTGCTTACATTAAAGCACACAGGATGCTCTCTGGAACATCTAATTTTATGCTAAAATAACAGATCATCAGGTTCTGCACAAACCTGTGAAGTCCATGCCAGCTGAAGTGCATGCTGTCATTAAAGAAAAAGGGGGACATAATAAATACTAAAAAAAAAAAATATTCATGTATCTTTTTCAATTCTTGTCAACTTGTCACTGAAATTGTTATGATGATGATGTTTAATGACAAAAATGCTAAATTAAAGCATTTCCACAAGCAGCTTCACACCCTGTCTACACCAGACGAGAGCGGTGTGGCACGACATGACGCAGCAAAACAAATCACTCTCAATATAATTAATGATGCGATCTACACGGGATGTGAAAGTTGTATCATGCTGCACCAACAGTAAACGGCTATTTAGCACTGCATGCGCTGGTGCTATACTCATGCCAACAAGACAAATAAACAGTTTTGAACATTCGTTTCGATGCATCCAGGGTTAACGGCCTCAAACCGTTGTGGCGCACCATGACATCGCTCGCGTCCGGTGTAGACAGGGTGTCAGTCTTTTGGGCTCCAATATATACAGTATGTGCTTAAAACAAATCTTTCTGTATATATTGAAATATCTCTGTCTATATGAATGCAAATATTTTTCCTGTCAAATGA
This sequence comes from Moxostoma hubbsi, assembly GCA_032164185.1. Classification (NCBI taxonomy): domain Eukaryota; kingdom Metazoa; phylum Chordata; class Actinopteri; order Cypriniformes; family Catostomidae; genus Moxostoma; species Moxostoma hubbsi. Next base: position 20,632,155 of record JAVLUX010000016.1, read on the forward strand.
ATGCCAAATCATGACACCCTGCATCATGTCACTGATTTCAGCATAATTCTTCACAGCAACAATGAATATTTTAAACTGTGTTAGGAGCACTGGTGTAAGAAGCACATTACATGTTAAAATAGATAACAAATTTATGTTACAACTAGAGAGTAGAAAGTGAGAGGCAGATTAAAGTAAAAAGCTGGTGGGCTTCAAAGGTGCAACAAAAGCTTTTTACAGAGAGCTTTTGAGTCTCTTCTCCTCCTCCTCATATCCGGCTGCCGCACAATCCGAGCTGTGTTCGTTGCAGACCCTGGGCTCTAGCAACGGAAACCCTCTTCATAAGGGAGTTTCTCTGCACAAGCCAGCCTTTGTGGCTATTGCTAGAGACAGGGTGGCCATTGTGGCTCTGAAGATCGTGTAGAATATAGATCACTGCATTGGCTGGTCAGATATGCAGTGTAGGAGTTTCTTTAACATGAGCAGCCTCGATAGATTATGAAAACACCCAAGAGCATATGCCAGTTAATTGAGTATTTCATAAGAGCGAACAGGAGTGAAGCCAGCTACGGGACATTTCAGAAATGTTTTTAATACAGTAAAAACAGAACTACTGGGCAGGAGAGTTCTTGGAGTACAGCAGCAGCAATGCATATAAGAAGGGTTATCTAAGGATGTCAAATAATGCTAAGTGCCTCTGACACAGTGATTTGTGGGGCAAAGAGGACGCAATGCTGCTACAATGACCCTGTATTGAGGCAGCATACAGACAAACTCCAACATAGCTTTATTTTGCTTTGATGAAGAACACAGACACACAGGGTCAAATTAATTAATGATGAAGGTGCTCATAACACAAAAGGTTACTAAATTGATGCATGACATAAAAGTGGACAGACTATGTATTATTTTACAGTAACTATGCAAGTGAGCTCTAGTGCAAGCATGTGCATCCAGTGTACACTAAACAGTTACCCACAATGCCATGAAGTGAGGGGCACAGCCCATAAGACTGAGAAGGAATAGGGAAGCTAATGCACTGGGACGTAAATTGAATGGCCAAGGCTAGTTCAAGTGTGCTGCCATTACTTATGCTACAAGTTATTGATTGTGGCTGGGGAGACTATTATGCTTAGAGAACTGAGATACTTATAGGGTTGTGGAGCAATGAGATTAGGAGAGATGGCTGCAAAAGTTGCAATCAACCCAAAAATTAATCACAACGATCAACACAAAAATTAATCAAACAGATACATTTCTTGATAATAAAACCCTATTTATATGGGTGCCCAAATATGACACTCAATAATCAACTGATAAATCGATAAATCAATCAAGCAATAGCCTAAATTATCAACATGTAGACAATAATAGATAAAATAATCTGCAATTTGATAATCAAAAACAATCAATACACCCCGAGATAAAAAAGCACATTAAAAACAAATTACTTAACTGATCATTTATAAATAATGAAAAAAATAAATTTTATATAAAAAAACAGTTCTTTTTAATCTCCATAAAATTGGTCAGCAGCAGGAAGCATGAAGTGCTCTAAAACTTCCTGATAGACGGCGGCGTTGACCTTGGACCTCAGAAAACAGTGGACCAACACCAGCAGATGACATGGCACCCCAAACCATCACTGACTGTGGAAACTTTACACTGGACTTCAAGCAACGTGGATTCTGTGCCTCTCCTCTCTTCCTCCAGACTCTGAGACCTTGATTTCCAAAGGAAATGCAAAATTTACTTTCATCAGAGAACATAACTTTGGACCACTCAGCAGCAGTCCAGTCCTTTTTGTCTTTAGCCCAGGTGAGACGCTTCTGACGCTGTGTCTTGTTCAAGCGTGGCTTGACACAAGGAATGCGACAGCTGAAACACGTCTTGCATACGTCTGTGCGTGGTGGTTCTTGAAGCACTGACTCCAGCTCCAGTCCACTCTTTGTGAATCTCCCCCACATTTTTGAACGGGTTTTGTTTCACAATCCTCTCCAGGGTGCGGTTATCCCTATTGCTTGTACACTTTTTTCTACCACATCTTTTTCTTCCCTTCGCCTCTCTATTAATGTGCTTGGACACAGAGCTCTGTGAACAGCCAGCCTCTTTAGCAATGACCTTTTGTGTCTTGCCCTCCTTGTGCAAGATGTCAATGGTCGTCTTTTGGACAGCTGTCAAGTCAGCAGTCTTCCCCATGATTGGGTAGCCTACAGAACTAAACTGAGAGACCATTTAAAGGCCTTTGCAGGTGTTTTGAGTTAATTAGCCGATTAGAGTGTGGCACCAGGTGTCTTCAATATTGAGCCTTTTCACAATATTCTAATTTTCTGAGATACTGATTTGGGGGTTTTCATACTTTCATACATACTGTATATATATACACACATACATACAGGTGCTGGTCATATAATTAGAATATCATCAAAAAGTTGATTTATTTCAGTAATTCCATTCAAAAAGTGAAACTTGTATAATATATACATTCATTCCACACAGACTGATATATTTCAAGTGTTCATTCCTTTTAATTTTGATGATTATAACTGACAACTAATTAAAACCCCAAAATCAGTATCTCAGAAAATTTGAATATTGTGAAAAGGTCTAGTTCTGTAGGCTACACAATCATGGGGAAGACTGCTGACTTGACAGCTGTCCAAAAGACGACCGTTGACATCTTGCACAAGGAGGGCAAGACACAAAAGGTCATTGCTAAAGAGGCTGGCTGTTCACAGAGCTCTGTGTCCAAGCACATTAATAGAGAGGCGAAGGGAAGAAAAAGATGTGGTAGAAAAAAAGTGTACAAGCAATAGGGATAACCGCACCCTGGAGAGGATTGTGAAACAAAACCCATTCAAAAATGTGGGGGAGATTCACAAAGAGTGGACTGCAGCTGGAGTCAGTGCTTCAAGAACCACCACGCACAGACGTATGCAAGACGTGTTTCAGCTGTCGCATTCCTTGTGTCAAGCCACTCTTGAACAAGACACAGCATCAGAAGCGTCTCGCCTGGGCTAAAGACAAATAGGACTGGACTGCTGCTGAGTGGTCCAAAGTTATGTTCTCTGATGAAAGTAAATTTTGCATTTCCTTTGGAAATCAAGGTCCCAGAGTCTGGAGGAAGAGAGGAGAGGCACAGAATCCACGTTGCTTGAAGTCCAGTGTAAAGTTTCCACAGTCAGTGATGGTTTGGGGTGCCATGTCATCTGCTGGTGTTGGTCCACTGTGTTTTCTGAGGTCCAAGGTCAATGCAGCCATCTACCAGGAAGTTTTAGAGCACTTCATGCTTCCTGCTGCTGACCAATTTTATAGAGATGCAGATTTCATTTTCCAACAGGACTTGGCACCTGCACACAGTGCCAAAGCTACCAGTACCTGGTTTAAGGACCATGGTATCCATGTTCTTAATTGGCCAGCAAACTCACCTGACCTTAACCCTATAGAAAATCTATGGGGTATTGTGAAGAGGAAGATGCGATACGCCAGACCCAACAATGCAGAAGAGCTGAAGGCCACTATCAGAGCAACCTGGGCTCTCATAACACCTGAGCAGTGCCACAGACTGATCGACTCCATGCCACGCCGCATTGCTGCAGTAATTCAGGCAAAAGGAGACCCAACTAAGTATTGAGTGCTGTACATGCTCATACTTTTCATGTTCATACTTTTCAGTTGGCCAACATTTCTAAAAATCCTTTTTTTGTATTGGTCTTAAGTAATATTCTAATTTTCGGAGATACTGATTTTGGGGTTTTCATTAGTTGTCAGTTTTAATCATCACAATTAAATTAAATAAACATTTGAAATAGATCAGTCTGTGTGGAATGAATGTATACATTATACAAGTTTCACTTTTTGAATGGAATTACTGAAATAAATCAACTTTTTGATGATATTCTAATTATATGACCAGCACCTGTATATATATATATATATACACACACACACACACACACACACACACACTCACCTAAAGGATTATTAGGAACACCATACTAATACTGTGTTTGACCCCCTTTCGCCTTCAGAACTGCCTTAATTCTACGTGGCATTGATTCAACAAGGTGCTGAAAGCATTCTTTAGAAATGTTGGCCCATATTGATAGGATAGCATCTTGCAGTTGATGGAGATTTGTGGGATGCACATCCAGGGCACGAAGCTCCCATTCCACCACATCCCAAAGATGCTCTATTGGGTTGAGATCTGGTGACTGTGGGGGCCATTTTAGTACAGTGAACTCATTGTCATGTTCAAGAAACCAATTTGAAATGATTCGAGCTTTGTGACATGGTGCATTATCCTGCTGGAAGTAGCCATCAGAGGATGGGTACATGGTGGCCATAAAGGGATGGACATGGTCAGAAACAATGCTCAGGTAGGCCGTGGCATTTAAACGATGCCCAATTGGCACTAAGGCCTAAAGTGTGCCAAGAAAACATCCCCCACACCATTACACCACCACCACCAGCCTGCACAATGGTAACAAGGCATGTTGGATCCATGTTCTCATTCTGAAACGCCAAATTCTGACTCTACCATCTGAATGTCTCAACAGAAATCGAGACTCATCAGACCAGGCAACATTTTTCCAGTCTTCAACTGTCCAATTTTGGTGAGCTCTTGCAAATTGTAGCCTCTTTTTCCTATTTGTAGTGGAGATGAGTGGTACCCGGTGGGGTCTTCTGCTGTTGTAGCCCATCCGCCTCAAGGTTGTGCGTGTTGTGGCTTCACAAATGCTTTGCTGCATACCTCGGTTGTAACGAGTGGTTATTTCAGTCAAAGTTGCTCTTCTATCAGCTTGAATCAGTCGGCCCATTCTCCTCTGACCTCAAGTATCAACAAGGCATTTTCGCCCACAGGACTGCCGCATACTGGATGTTTTTCCCTTTTCACACCATTCTTTGTAAACCTTAGAAATGGTTGTGCGTGAAAATCCCAGTAACTGAGCAGATTGTGAAATACTCAGACCGGACCGTCTGGCAGCAACAACCATGCCACGCTCAAAATTGCTTAAATCACCTTTCTTTCCCATTCTGACATTCAGTTTGGAGTTCAGGAGATTGTCTTGACCAGGACCACACCCCTAAATGCATTGAAGCAACTGCCATGTGATTGCTTGATTAGATAATTGCATTAATGAGAAATTGAACAGGTGTTCCTAATAATCCTTTAGGTGAGTGTATATATATATATATATATATACACACACACACACACACACACACACATACATACATACATACACGTATACATATACACATACATGCATACATACATACATACAGTGTATATACTGTATATTGTTTTTATTTAACTTTTTTAAACATTACATTTCTCCATCTGTGAAACATTATTTATTTTTTGCTGATGTCACCAAGGCCACATGGGTGAGGAAAAAAATTGTTAACAAATAATATCAAGGTCCACTTTTCACAATCCAATCAAATCCAGAATGAGAAAATCAAATCCTGCACTACTTTTTTTTTTCATGCTGAATATTTAGTTTCATTAAGAAATGAGTCACATAAGAGGTTACGTGCGTTGCAAATACCATGTCATGTTTATGTTGATTCATGTTGTATCTTCTTTATTCTGTGATATACTTTCATGCATACTTTATTTTATTATCTTATTTAAACCGACTACCTTTTCACTCCTCCCACAGAACTAAATTTTCTGTGAAAGATAAAGATTTAATATGCAGTTTAAAATCAATATCTATGAGAGCTCTGGTTGCACTGGTATCTTATTGCATGGTAAAACCAGGTTTGTCATCATGACTAAGAGATTCAGACTGGGACTGGTGAGTTGATGAATGCCAGAGGCTGTTTGAGGCAGTGCAGGTCTGGCTTGTGAGTGTTATTTGATCTGACTGGATTGAGGCAGTGATTCAGCCATACAGACAGAGTTTTCTCAATTAACCAGGCTCAGGATTAGCGTTACACTGCTGCTGAAGAATTGTACAGACAAGTGAGAGAGGGAAAGAAAGAGATGATAATTATAGACAGTGAATGTGGATGATAAATATTACCGCTGTGGTATGTTAGCAGTATTACGCTTTTCAATTTCATGGAGATGACAGATACCGTTTCAAGTAAGGTTAAATTAATAGTTCATTCTTTACTCACCCTCATGTTGTCCCAAAAATGTATTACTTTCTTTCTTCCAAGGAACATAAAGATAGATAATATCTGAATAATGTACTGGTTGCACTTTTCAATGCAATTACAATGAATGGGGACTGGAGCTTACAACCTCCAAAAACACAAAGATGCAAAAGCACCATAAAATATTATTAAAGTGGTTCATATGACTTGTGCTCCAAGTTTGCTGTGTAATAGTGATTCACTAATCATCTTCCCCTTCAATGTACTGTTAACTCAATGAGTCAGCGAGTTGAGTGGATCAGTTTCATTCAAGAATGAATCACTCAGATTGGATTGGTGAACTAGATCCACCGAACTATTGAAAAGATCATACTAAACAGAATGATCCATCCACAAATCTGACAATGATACTACTCTTATGATGGCACCAAGGAGAGCAAGGGTGGATGTGAAGATTTTCCCTGATTAACAACTTAAATTTGAGTCTGTTTGTCACACAAAGATTTTGTATGACATTAGAAAACCTGAAATTTAGTCCTAGAGTCCAACGGACTACTTTTATGTACCTTTTTTATGTACTTTTGGTGCTTTTTCATTCTAAAACTTCTCCTTTTGTGTTCCACAGAAGCAAGTCATATGGGTTTTGAACAAAATATCTCAAATCTAAAAACCAGTATTTTTAAAAAAACTGAAGTCTGACAAAAAGAGGGAAGGATGAAAAAAGTACACTAATTCTGAGAATGCTGTATGCTATCACATTGTGCATCTATAGTTGTAGGTCTATCATGTGAGCCTGTGTAGTATGGGTTTTGGAGTGGGTGTTTGGTGTAAAGTGATCCATATAATTACCAGCCAGACGTCCTGCTGTATGACCATGTCAGACCCAGCAGATGGTGTCTGAAACTGTAGGAAAGGGCATGTTTGTGTGTTTGAGTGCATGTCCATTTGTCTCCTCCCTTTAATACGCTGTGTATGAAGTGTGTGTATTTGTTTGTAAGTATAAATGTGTGTTTGTGTGCTGGCTGCCTAGAGGACACTGGAAGATGAGCTGCTAAAAATAAGCAGAAAAGTTCTGACAGTGGCATTGATTCACAGCCATAGCAGTGCCATATTTCCCCAACAAACTCGCAACAGCAAGTGACCCTTGATCTCCTTTCTCTCTCTCTGTCCATCTCTCTCCAAATGTGATTTGACCATTATTCAAAGTCTGGTATGAGAACCAGTTTACACTAGGCAATGCAAAGGAATAGCATTCTTTAGGGAGCAAAAAATTACTTATCTAGTATACTGCTGGACATCAATTAATATTAAGACAGAAAACTTATCAGCATCTTTAGCCTTTCAAAAGTCATTACCAACCATAATAAGGGAAGTTCCTGTGATTCAAGTTTGTGCATATCCTGAATGAAAATGTCATTACGTGTGATTGTCATCTGCAAAAAAGATAAAGGCACACACTTACTTGCAAGGTAGGATGCGGACCACATCATTTAGTTGGTAACCTTCAATGCACACTGCACAATGATTAAAATCTGGCTCAGTTTCCTGCAAAACATGAACAAGACATATAATACAGATGAGTCTTTGAAACCCCAAAAAATATTTCTTGCAGTAGAAACAGTAGCTGTTAACTCAACTCCTTTTAGGACCCTGTATCCTCCCCTACTATTTCTACTCAAGCATCACTAGCCCATTACTTTTAAATATGCATGCTGACCTTATGACATATATTTATGACAAATGAGAATACAGCAGGTGTGACTTTCTCTTTAAAGCCTTTGTGATCAGCTTGGAGTCCCTGCATTTCACTTTCATATTGATCTAATCTCTTGACCTCCTTTCATCGTTCTCATTTTCATCTCACCAAGCTTTTCTCAAGTGCACCATTTAAGGTTCAGTTAACACTTGATTAGAAAGTATATACTAAACTAATTTCTGCAAACAGATGAGTTTTAAATGATCAAACAGCAGTGGTCTGTGGAGTTAAACAAGTAAAATATTTAATTGGCATAGCAGATCAAAGCTGCAGTAAAGTATGATACATTCATTGGGATCTACTGTAAACATTATGCTTGGTTCAGAATAGCATACTATTAGCATACTGTGCAAAAAATGAAGATTTTCTGTATGCATAAGATGACCATATGGCCTGTGAAATTTGCCAAAACATCAGAGCAAATAAACAAATAATAAACTGTAATAAAAGAATATCAGACACTTTCTCTATCGTTAATAATTTTTTGATCCATGTTCACAGAGTAAATTGGAAAAATGTCAGCTATCCCTTTAAACACGTATATAGTAAGGGCATCTGACAACATGTGTAAAACATAATTAGATCACTTGAAAGCAATGTAGCACACTACTGTCTGAGATGATTATTGTGATATATTGCATATTGTTTCACATAATACAGTAGTAGGTAGTATAGTGTACTGTATACAGTGTGCCATGCTGCAAGTAGAATGTTAGTATTCCATCCTGAACATAACATATGGTATTTCAAAGCACATGGCTCCTGTGATGAGCGAATATCTGAATTCTAGAAAATAGAGACACTGAACAAGTGCAATTGTTCCACTTTCCATTAAGATGAAAGTTTCCAAAAACCCATAGTCTTAACACTGCATGAAATGTTTGGAATGAACTACTGACATTCTGTCACATGCCTAACTCACAGTATATACTGCATATTGCTTATCATTTTAAAAATGTACAGCAATATCCAGTATGGCATAAACATTCTAAAGAGTATTATGATATATTAGCTTCTTTTCCACCACTTTGCCAACTGGCCGAAACAGCACGGTTTCTTTTTCCACTGTGGTACTTGAATGCATGTACAACCTAAATTCCGAAAAAGTTGGGACAGTATGAAAAATGCTAATAAAAACAAAAAGGAGTGCTTTGTAAATTATGTTCACCTTTTGCTATGATGAAAGCACTACAACAAAACATTACATGATGTTTTAGCTTGTGAATTTCACTGCTTTTTAAAACAGTAATTAGAATAATTTTGAATCAGATGATTCCAACACACATCTAAAAAAGTTGGGACAGTCGAGTGTTTATCACTGTGAAACATCCATTTTTTTTATAATAACACTTAAGCATTTAGGCATTGAAGACACAATATTGTTAAGTTTAAAAAGTGGAATTTTCCCCCATTCAACCATTATGCAAGTCTTCATCTGCACAATTGTACAGGGTCTTCGTTGCCATATTGTGTGCTTCATAATGCACCACACATTCTCAACTGGAGATGGTAAGGACTGCAGGCAGGCCAAACTAGCACTCGCACTCTCTGCTTATTTAGCTAGTATGTGGTTTTAAGTTGTCCTGCTGAACATGCCAGGACATCCCTGGAAAAGACGGTGCTGGATGGTAGTATATGCTGCTCCAAAATTATTACATATCTGTCTGCATTCATGGTGTTCTCACAGATGTGCGAGTTACCCATGCCATTGGCACTGACACAACCCGGGCCCACACAGACACTTGTTTTTGGACCTGACGCTGATAACAGCTTGGATGGTCCTTTTCCTCTTTGGCACGAAGAACACAATGGCTGTATTTTTCTAAATCTACTGACTCAAAAAACACAGTTCCACTGTTCTACTTTCCATCTAAGTCGAGACCGATCCCAGAGTAGTCGGCAGCGATTCTGGACAGTGTTGATGCAGGGCATCTGCTTTCCATAGAGAAGTCTTAACTTGCATATGTGTATGCAGTGGCGAATGGCGTTGACTAACAAAAGTTTACTAAAGTAATCCCAAACCCATGTACATGATATCCATTACAGATTAATGATGTTTTTTAAGACAGTGATATCTGTGGGATCAGAGATCACACACATTCAGAAGTGGTTTTCGTCTTGCCCTTTACGCACAGAGATTTGACCATATTCCTTGAATCGTTTAACTATATTGTGCACTGTAGAGGGTGAAATGCCCCAAATCCTTCCAATTTGTCTTTGGGGAACATTGTTCTCAAAGTTCTGGATTATTTGCTGAAGCATCTGTTGGAAAATCAAGTCTCGCATTATCCTTGCTCTTGAAGGACTGGCACACTAATCCAAAGTCATGAGGTTCCTGCTGATATCTTTCAAGACTTGATGTCCATTGGAATGGTGTTCTACAACAAGATCTTCAAATTAACTTTGAATTGTATATATTGATACTATTAAGATTATAATGTGCAAGGGGGTCTGGGTAGCTCAGTGTTAAAGATTCTGGCTTCCATCCCTGGAGTTTGCTATTTCGAATCCCAGGGCGTGCTGAGTGACTCCAGCCTGGTCTCCTAAGCAACCAAATTGGCCCGGTTGCTAGGGAAGGTAGAGTCACATGGAGTAACCTCCTCGTGATCACTATAATGTGGTTTGTTCTCGGTGGGGCGCATGGTGAGTTGAGAGTGGATGCCGCGGTGGATGGCGTGAAGCCTCCACACGCGCTATGTCTCCGTGGCAACGCGCTCCACAAGCCACGTGATAAGATGCGTGGGTTGACGGTCTGAGATGCGGAGGGAGCTGGGATTCGTCCTCTGCCACCCGGATTGAGGCGAATCACTACATGACCACGAGGACTTAAAAACAGCACATTGGGAACTGGGCATTCCAAATTGGGAGAAAAGGGGGAGAAAATCAAATAAAAAATTAATTAAAAAAAGATTACATTGTGCAATTTGATGTGGCTACCATGAACATAAATTAGTTTTTAAAAGGTAAAAAAGCAGCAATGCCTGTCTAATGTGATGCCAGAGGCTCTCTCAGATTAAGTTAGGGGTTGTTTTCTTTGTGATTGGTTGATCAGGGACTAATCAGTGGCCAGGCATTATTCATATTATTATAAAAGCACGTTTTTATTGGTTTACACCAAAAAACATGTGATGTACGTTCCACTGGACACAGGGTCTGAAAGACTGCCCGTCTCAACTTTTTTGGAGTGTGTTGCAATCATCTGATTTGAAATGACAGTACATATACACACACACACACACACACACACATATACATATATATATATATATACACACACTCACCTAAAGGATTATTAGGAACACCATACTAATACTGTGTTTGACCCCCTTTCGCCTTCAGAACTGCCTTAATTCTACGTGGCATTGATTCAACAAGGTGCTGAAAGCATTCTTTAGAAATGTTGGCCCATATTGATAGGATAGCATCTTGCAGTTGATGGAGATTTGTGGGATGCACATCCAGGGCACGAAGCTCCCGTTCCACCACATCCCAAAGATGCTCTATTGGGTTGAGATCTGGTGACTGTGGGGGCCATTTTAGTACAGTGAACTCATTGTCATGTTCAAGAAACCAATTTGAAATGATTCGAGCTTTGTGACATGGTGCATTATCCTGCTGGAAGTAGCCATCAGAGGATGGGTACATGGTGGCCATAAAGGGATGGACATGGTCAGAAACAATGCTCAGGTAGTCCGTGGCATTTAAACGATGCCCAATTGGCACTAAGGGGCCTAAAGTGTGCCAAGAAAACATCCCCCACACCATTACACCACCACCACCAGCCTGCACAGTGGTAACAAGGCATGATGGATCCATGTTCTCATTCTGTTTACGCCAAATTCTGACTCTACCATCTGAATGTCTCAACAGAAATCGAGACTCATCAGACCAGGCAACATTTTTCCAGTCTTCAACTGTCCAATTTTGGTGAGCTCTTGCAAATTGTAGCCTCTTTTTCCTATTTGTAGTGGAGATGAGTGGTACCCGGTGGGGTCTTCTGCTGTTGTAGCCCATCTGCCTCAAGGTTGTGCGTGTTGTGGCTTCACAAATGCTTTGCTGCATACCTCGGTTGTAACGAGTGGTTATTTCAGTCAAAGTTGCTCTTCTATCAGCTTGAATCAGTCGGCCCATTCTCTTCTGACCTCTAGCATCAACAAGGCATTTTCGCCCACAGGACTGCCGCATACTGGATGTTTTTCCCTTTTCACACCATTCTTTGTAAACCCTAGAAATGGTTGTGCGTGAAAATCCCAGTAACTGAGCAGATTGTGAAATACTCAGACCGGCCCGTCTGGCACCAACAACCATGCCACGCTCAAAATTGCTTAAATCACCTTTCTTTCCCATTCTGACATTCAGTTTGGATTTCAGGAGATTGTCTTGACCAGGACCACACCCCTAAATGCATTGAAGCAACTGCCATGTGATTTGTTGATTAGATAATTGCATTAATGAGAAATTGAACAGGTGTTCCTAATAATCCTTTAGGTGAGTGTATATGTATATATATATATATATATATATATATATATATATATATATATATATATATATATATATATATATATATATATATATATATATACACACATCAAATAATGTTTAGTTGTAGTGCTTTCAATATAGCAAAGGGTGAAAATAATATACAGATCACTCCTTTTTGTTTTTATTAGCATTTTTCATACTGTCTCAACTTTTTTGGAATTGGGGTTATAACAAATACGTCCGTTGGAGATGTTGTGTGAGATAAACATTGGAGTGAATGCATTATTGAGGAACATCACTTTTTGCTGTTTTTAGCACAGAAATGACATGTCCCATGTCACAAAAAGGAACGCAGAGACAAAGGTGAGAGGTTTACCATTATTAGCTGAGGGGTTGTGAATGCCATTGGACACAAACACACAAAGAGTAAAGTTCTCAGACAAGCTATAAAGGGCATTTATTGAGAAGATATTGTATGAGTAATATAATTATATACTGTATGATTTTTAATAAGCTAGCCAATGTAATATTACCTCCCTGAAGAAAACTGTGTTGAAAAACCTTAGCTTTAGCAAACTGGCATGTCCTGTTTGTCATGAGTTGCCATGTATAAAAGCCACCACCACAATTGAGCATAGTTAGCTAACCATGCTGAGAAATCCATGCTGAGAACAGTTTGTAATCATGCTGTGCTGAACCGTGCTCAAGTGGAAATGCTCCTGGAACAGTTCCTCACTGTGCTCAAAACCGTTTGACACGAAAGGTGGAAAAGAAGATTTTGTTGTCACGTTACCTCACTATATTACATGTAACAAGAGGCTTTGATTTATCACCTTGGATATAAAGATCCTAGTTGAAATCACTTCCAGTTGACTCTTTCCTCTTGAAATTGAAGGTCAAGACAAACCGATGGTATTGTGGGATACAGTATCCCATGCTATGTGCTCTTGTGGTTATAGTTTACATTTAGCAAATGTAGTTTGTCATCCATGTATTCCATGCATTCCGAAATTGCATACTCTGGACAATATGTACTAGTATGTTCTATACATTTTTTGTACAAATAGCACCATAGCATGCCATACCAAATATAATGATGGTATTTTGTGTCAAATACATCTCTTAATTTATATTTACAAAAAGAATTGTAAAAAATTTAATTCAATCAATTGTGGTTCTAAAAACTCTCTTTGCAGAAAACAAGGGAAGCTGCTCTGGTAAATTGGGCCTCTCTACATGCATGAGTGACAGAGCAGCAGAGAGCTACTGTTCAGCATTAGTAGATACAATGTGACAAAGATGCAGCCTCTCCCTGACTCGGATTTCAGCCAATCTGTCATTTGACTGATATGAGAGGTCAGTCTGAAATGGATCTTGGCACCATAGTTGAAATGTTGCCTACTAGTAGGAGTGACTACTAACCGTTTGTCTACACAAAGACTTGCTAAACACTCAAAAACTCAATGATTTTTACAAGTCCTCAAATACTTTTTTTTAATTTGTTTTTACTTTAATCTACCACTAAGATTGTAGCATTTTCAGAACCTGTAACCATGTAACCATGTTTAAAGTTCCTTAAAATTCACCACAGAATATGCGGAAAAGTCTGCTGATTCCGAAAGGGCTTGCTTATATTTAAAGTAACAAAATAATAACTACCTCCTGAATTCCTTGAAGAATTAGTGTTATGAATGCCACAGCTGTAAAACAAGAAAAAGAGAAAACTTTTTCACATTCAATTTATATACTGTTATAGCACACATGTACCTCCAGTTGCAGGCAGAGCATCACTTAATAGGCTAACTAGACCTCCCTCTGTGCTAGTTACAGCTCTAGCTAGTCCAAAAGTGACAAAAATCCTCCAAGGTTTTATTTCACATTCTGCCCTTTTCTTCCTGGAAGCACCTTCTCTACTCTAAATGCTATTTCTGTCACCTGGCAGTGTCCTGTCTACTCTGTATTGTCAAGGTCATGTTGTGGTGAGTGGTGTACAGTTTCTAATGGGCCCCTCTCAGCGCGAGAGTCATCGACTGTGGTCCAGCCGGTCTCTGCAGAGGGACTTGGCCAATACTAAGAGGCTGAGGCACAGGAAGAGAAGCTTGAGGGCAAATAAGGATGCTTTTGTTGCCTCATACACAAATAAACACAATATCATCTGACTAACTACAAATATTTAGAATGGGTAGGAATGATCACTTTGCGGAGAGATAAAAAAGATAGGAGATTCAGTGTTTGGTTAGTTACTGTGTTTTGCCTTTGTAGGGCAGTACATACACTCACTGAGCACTTTATTAGGAACACTATACGAATACTGGGTAGGGCCTCTCTTTTCTCTCAAAACAGCCTAAATTCTTTGTGGCATGGATTCCATAAGCTGTTGGAAACATTCCTTTGAGATTCTGGTCCATGTTGACTATTGTTTCACGCAATTTATGCAGATTTGTCAGCTGCACATTCATGCTGCGAATCTCCCATTCTACCACACCACAAAGGTGTCCTGATGTATTTGAGGAAGGACCCAAGATGCATGATGGTAATAAAATGTGTTTTAATGAAATGGAGGGGAAAAAAAAACTCATAAGGTAAAAGATAAATTAAAAGATACAATAAAAGATAAGACAAAAGGAACTAAGAACAAACCGAATGGATAACATGACAGGATACAAACAACATGACTGGAACTGAAGACTGAAAATAACAACGATCTGACAGGGGAGACAAGACAAAGGAGAGAATATAAAGAGGAAAGGAAGACTGAAAACAGGTGTTGCCAATAATCACAAGCAGCGCGAATCAGAGCTGCAATGACAACACTGACTGTGCTGCTGAACAGCACCTGCTTTGAAACAGGGATGGAGGAAAGCAAAAGCACATGGATAACCTGAGAGAGAGGTGAAGGAAACAAACCTGCCACATAACAAATAAAACCAGACCAAAATGGCAGGATCATGAAAGTACCACCACCCCAAGGGATGACTCCCGGGCATCCCACAAACAAGACAAATCTAGATTAAAGACCAGACAACGAGAAGGGAGGGTGGGGGAAACAGGTGGACGGAACTACAACACACAGAACAGGAAAGAAAAAGAAACAAAAGGCCAAACAAACAGAGAATTAGGGTAGGACCGGCAGGACAGACTGAGTGGTGCTGGCAGAACAGACGATGGACCGGGTCTAGAGGCCAGGGAAATGAGTCCAGGTAGGGAGTAGGGTACTACAAAGCACAGAACAGACAATACAGAAAAACAACTATTCAAACAATCAGAAAACAAATGTAAGGACCAGGGCAGAACAGACTAGGGTGGTACCGGAGGCATGGGCAAGAAGGACCCAGGAATAGCCCGCATGACAGCCCAAGGTGGTGCTGGTAGGATGGTTCATGAAGGGATCGGCAGGACAGTCCACAGTGGAACACCTAGGCTAGGATTAGTGGCTTGACTAAGTGATTTGACTTGGCTAAGCATGGTAACTTGACTGGGCCAGCAGGCTTAACTTGACATTGTGACTTGATTATGTGTGAAGATTTGACTTGAAGTGGCTGCTTGATTGGACTGCTTGACTTGACAGGGTTGCTTGATTTGATGTAGTGGCACAATTAGGTAATGAATGTTTGGCTTGAAGTGGCTGCTTGATTTGACTGGACTGCTTAACTTGACAGTGTTGCTTGATTTGATGTAGTGGCACAATTAGGTAAAGAATGTTTGGCTTGAAGTGGCTGCTTGATTTGACTGGACTGCTTGACTTGACTGGGCAGCTTGAATTGACGGGATGGCTAGGCTTAGTGATGCAGGTTGACTTGATGTAGTGTCGGCATGACTAGGTGTGATGGCTTGCTTTGGTGAGCAGGCTACAGGAGATAGCTTAATGAAATGAGAAGTATCAGGTGTCTCTAGGATGAGAGTGAGGCCATCCGGCTCCAGGACAGGAGCGAGGACAGATGGTTCTAGGGTAGGAGCGAGGACAGTCGACTCCAGGACGGGAGAGAGGAAAGATGGCTCCAGTAGGGGAGCGAGGACAGACGGCTCCAGGATGAGAGCGAGGACAGACAGCTCCAGGATGAGAGCGAGGACAGACGGCTCCAGGATGGGAGTGGAATAAACCAGGGAAACTACTTCCATGACCATGAGAACTGGCAGTGACAGGGGAATGACCTTTGTGGTCATGGGCACTGGTAATGGCAGGGGAATGACCTTCATGGCTGTGAGCACAGGCTGTGATAGGGGAAAAACCTCTGTGGCCATGAGCACTGGCAGAGACTGAGGAACAGCCTCCATGGCCGAGAGTAATTGCAGAGACAAGGGAATGGCTCATACCTCTGTTTTATTGAAATGGTTTCAATAAAACACCCCTCAGTCCTCAACTGGGTCCAAAGTTGGTCAGATCGTTCTGTCACGATATATTTGAGAAAGGACCCAAGATGCAGGATGGCAGTGAAAGGTGTTATATTGAAATAAAAAAACTAACAAAACAAAATACAAACAAAACTCACTAAGGAGAAAAAATAAAACAACAAGACAATGAACTGAGAACAAATTGAATAGATAACAAGACAGGATCCAAACAACATGACCAGAACTGGAGACTGAACATAACACAACGATCTGATGGGGAAGATGGGATGAATGAGAGAATATTAAGAGGAAGGGAAGATTGAACATAGGTGCTACCAATAATCACAAGCAGTGCGAATTAGCACTGCAATGAAAACGCTGATTGCGCTGCTGAGCAACACACATGGGAAACATGACGGAAGGAGGAAAACATAAGCACATGGACAACCTGGGAGAGAGATGGAGGAAACTGTCACAATGCTGCCACATAATTAATTAAATTGCAGGATCATGTCAAAAAGTGTTCTATTGGAAGGCAACTTAAGAACAGTGAACTTGTCATGTTCATGAAACCAGTTTGAGACCACCTTTGCGACATCATGCTGGAAGTAGCCATTAGAAGATGGGTAAATTGTGGCCATGAAGGGATGCACATAGTCTGCAACAATACTCAAATAGGCTGTGGGATTCAAGCGATGATTGATTGGTATTAAAGGGCCCAAAGTGTGCCAAGAAAACATTTCCCACACCATTACCACCACCACCAGCCTGGACTGTTGACACAAGGCAGGTTGGGTCCATGGATTCATGCTGTTTGCACCAAATTCTTTGCACCACATCTGTGTAACTCAGCAGAAATCGAGATTCATCAGACCAGGCTTGGTTTGCCATTCAACTGTCCAGTTTTGATGCATCCTCAGCTTTCTGATCTTAGCTGACAGAAGTGAAACCCAACGTGGTCGTCTGCTGTAGCCCATTTGCCTCAAGGTTCGACATGTTGTGCATTCTGAGATGCTATTCTTCTCACTACAATTGTACAGAGTTGTTATCTGAGATACCATACCCTTTCTGTAAGCTCAAACCAGTCTGGCCATTCTCCGTTGACCACCTTCATCAACAAGGCATTTCTAGCTGCAGAACTGCCAATCACTGGATATTTCTTGGTTTTAGCAACATTCTGAGTAAACTCTAGAGATGTTGTGTGTGAAAATCCCAGGAGATCTGCAGGAATGCAGAAACCAGCCCATCTGGTATCAAAAATAATGCCACGGTCTAAATCACTGTGATCACATATTCCCCCATTCTGATGGTTGATGTGATGGTCTCATGATCCATATATGCATGATTTTATGCATTGCACTGCTGCCACACGATAGGTTGATTACATAATCGCATGAATAAGTAGATGTACAGGTGTACCTAATAAAGTGCTCAGAGTTGTAACGACCCATTGATCAGGATTGATGCATCTATCAATTAACCAATGATGCAATGTCAACGATACAACGCATACTTTTAACGCTCTAATGCCTGCCACGTCCTTACGCATTTCCATCATGCAATGCAGCAACCTAATGATAATCATCTCGCTTTGTAAGTGCTAAATATATTTCTCATGTCATGTGGGACACGGATATGCACAGAGTGACTGAAATTATTAAAGTTGTGCTCTGCTCTATCCGTGTGCATGGGCGTCAACAGAGCTGCAAGCTCCAGTGACAGGATTATGCCGAGTGGCTCACGTGCGTGATTATATCGGGCATCCTTCAATATTGTGGCGAATGCGACACATTTCAACCATGTCATACAGCTAAAGAACCCCGATATTCTGAACAGTGCTGATGATGGAAAGAGAAAATGCCTGCCCTGCTTCACCGACAATTACAAGCCATTTCACATCTTCACATCAACACCCTTTCTAATATTTCTAACAGTAAACTGTAACACAATTTTCCAATACAACTGTGGAAGATGTAACCAAGAAAAAAAACACGGATAGCACATACTGTAAGTATGTAAGTATTTTGGATTGATATACTTGACTATTGTAGAGATGACAAATTGTCACTGTAGTGTTTACCTCATTACACAAGGCAATTAGCTGTCATCAAACTACTGATGATAAATTGTATGTGATTGTATGATGTATATGTATGATATACATATATCTGTATTAACTGAAGCACCTTATTTTTTGTGGATATCCCAATGTGGATACTGGATTTGCACTCATCAGAGAGCGCAATAAAATATTCAAAATTAGATTTTGGTTGCATTTTTGACATAATAAATGTAATTGATTGTGTAAAATAGTCACATAATATTGTAATATCGATCACAGGCCCCTGGATCGCTAAGAAAATCAATACAAGATTGTATTCTGTTGAAACTGGTGATTACATCCCTAGTGCATATCATATCATATATCGATATATTTCATTATGTATCCATGTAGTCTGAAAATTTAAATTATATTGTTCCACCCCCAATCCCTCAAAGTAACAAAGTACTACATTATAACTGGCCTTTTGCCAAAGCAACACCAATATCAGTGGATACCAGGAACTGTCTCAGGAAGCTTCATACCCTTACTCTATATGATATAAATGAATTATTTTCTCTCTTTCTTCCTTGCTTGCTTTTCTGTGTACGACATCCTCTATTTCAGAGTATTCTTGATACGAATACAAACACTTAGGACAAGGATGACTCATATAGTAAGATTCATCTTCCTCAATAGAACAGGGAGAAAGAGGGAGAGAGAGAGGGATAAGGAAAGCAAGGGAGACAGAGAGGCAGACAGAGGAAAAAAAAGACAGATGTTCTCTCACTCAATCTCTACTCTCTCAGACCTCCATCACTCAGATGGAAGGTTTCAATTTCTTACAGCACCTTTTCAATGCCACTGATATTTTAATCATGGTTGATATGAGCTGACCTTGATCTGACGGGCATGACTCCGCCCCTTCTCCAAAACCCAACAGCAGTGAAATCTCACAATTCACCTTACATCATCATTCACCTGAAATTAATTCACCTTTTGACAAGTCGATTTCTTTCTTTTGACTTTTTTTGGTGTGGCACATTCAGCAAGAACATTTAAAATGCATAAAGTATTCAGACCCCTTCATTTTTTTCACATTTTTTTATGTTGCAGCCTTGTGATAAAATGCTTTCAATTATCATACCATAACTACATTCCATATCTCATGACAAAGCAAAAAACAGATTTTTGATAATTTTGCAAATTTATTAAAAAGAGAAAACACATACAAGTATTCAGGCCCTTTGCTATGATACTTGAAATTTAGCTCAGGTGCATCCCATTTCTCTGGATCATCTTTGAGATATTTCTACACTTTGATTGGAGTCTACCAGTGGCAAATTCAATGATTGGACATGATTACGAACACACCTGTCTATAGAATGTCTCACAGCTGAAAATGCATATCAGAGCAAAAACCAAGCCTTGAGGTCAAAGGAACCGCCTGCAGAGCTCATAGACATAAATGTGTTGAGGCACAGATTTGAGGAAGTCTAAAAAAAACTTTCAGCTGCATTGAAGGTTCCCAAGAGCACAATGGCCTCCAAAATTCTTAAATGGAAGAAGTTTGGAACAATTAGGATTCTTACTAGAGCTGGCCGCCTGGCCAAACTGAAAAATCGGGGGAGAAGGGCCTTGGTAAAAGAGGTGACCAAGAACCTGATGATCACTCTGGTTGAGCTCCAGAGATTGTGTGTGGAGATGGGAGAAACTTGCAGAAGGACAATAACCACTGCAACACTCCACCGATCTGGGCTTTATGGCAGAATGGCCAGATGGAAGCCTCTCCTCAGTCCGCTTGGAATTTCCAAAAAAGCACCTAAAGGACTGTGAGAAACAAGATTTTCTGTTCTGATGAAATGAAGACTGAACTGGTAAGTCTCAATTCCAAGCATCCTGTCTGGAGGAAACTAGGCACTGCTCATCACCTGTGCAATACAATCCCAACGGTGAAGCATGGTGATGGTAGCATCATGCTGTGGTGGTGCTTTTCAGTGGCAGGAACTGGGGGACTGAGTTGAAGGAAAGGCGAACGCAGCAAAATACAGAGATATCCTTAATGAAAACCTGGTCCAGAGCGCTCAGGATCTCAGACTGGCTGAAGGTTCAACTTCCAACAGGACAAAGACCCTAAGCACACTGCCAAGACAACGCAACAGTGGCTTAGGGACAACTCTGTGAATGTCCCTGAGTGGCCCAGCCAAAGCATGGACTTGTATCCAATAGAAAAGCTCTGGAGAGACCTGAAAATGTCTGTCCACTGATGGTCGCCATCCAACCTGATGCAACCAACCAAATTCCCCAAATTCAGGTGTTCAATGGGTCGCATCATACCCAAAACAACTTGAGGCTGTAATCACTGCCAAAGATGCTTCAACTAAGTACTGAGTTAAGGGTCTGAATACTTATGTCAAAGTGATGTTTCAGTTTTTTCTTTTTAATTAATTTGCAAAAATATAAAAATTAGTTTTTTGCTTTGTCATTATATGATATGGAGTGTAGATTGATGTGAAAAATATAAATAAACGATTTAAGGCATTTTAGCATAAGGCTGCATCAGAAAAAATTAGAAACATTTTTAGGGGTCTGAATACTTTCTGAATGCACTGTATGTATTTCTTACTGATGCTATGGGGTGTTTCTTTAACTTTGAGCAGTTTTAGCACTGTGGACTTCAAGAAAAAAATTCTAATTAAAAAAAGTCACACTCCTTTTTTTTATTTTTATAATTATTATTTATTTGTCTGCTAACAATTATTTATTTTTTTGGTTTGATCCCCTTTTCTCCCCAATTTGGAATCGCCAATACCCAATGCGCTCTAAGGACTTGTGGTGGCGTGTTGGCTCATCTCAATCCGGGTGGGGGAGGATGAATCTCAGTTGCCTCTACATCTGAGATTGTCAATCTACACATCTTATCACGTGGCTTGTTGAGCGCGTTACTGCGGAGACCTAGCGCATGTGGAGGCTTCATGCCATTCTTCGCAGCATCCTCGCACAACTCACCACATGCCCCACCGAGAAAGAGACCACATTATAGCAACCACAAGGAGGTTACCTCAACGTGACTCTACCCACCCTACCTACCCAACCGGGCCAATTGATTGCTTAGGAAGTCTGACTGGAGTCACTCAGCACGCCCTGGATTCGAACTTGTGACTCCAGGTATGGTAGACAGCGTCTTTACTTGCTGAGCTACCCAGGCCCACAACAATGCCATTTTAGTTGTTTTTTTTCTCACTCTGAAAGTCATGAAAATTCACACCATGGTGTAACTTTCACCACATCTCAAATATTGCATTGTGTTAGATTTGTGTTTGGAAATTATGCTGATGAAAATATAATTTGTAAATTTTTTTAAACGAAATGGCAGACTTTTTTTTTTTTTGCTGAGGTACATTTAATAGATAGCATTTTAAGTATCATAAATACACACAATTAAATCATATTTATATACTTTATGCATAATTTTATAAAATTATATCTTCATTTAAAAATGACAAATGACTTGGTTAACAAGAATACTAACTTTTGAAAAACTTTATTATGGGCACACTTTTGATTTGGAGGAAATGACACCAGTGGTAATTTTTGAAAACTCAAATTTTGTTTTAACACAATCAATTTTGAAATGGTTCATGTTTCTTCACTCTTTGTTAATAGAATCATTGTTTTATTTGTATTTTTATAATGGATTTTCATGGCTTAACAATTAAAGTCTGGATGTGGGACAAGGCTAAAACACTAAAATCTATATTCTACAAAAAAGGCATTTGAAAAATACCCAAAGGAAATGGCAAAAAAAAAAATAAGTGATACATTTTTTCCAAGTCAGTTTTAATATGATGTTCATATAACAAAAATAAACTAATTGAATTCTGTTAGTTTAAATCAACCTCTTGCCTGAATTAACACTCATATATCAGCCAATTAATGATCAAATAAACATAATCAGCAATCGCTCATAACAATTAAAAAAGGATGATATTAAGGGATCATGAAATGCTATTTTATTATCTTCCCTGAGGTCCACTGACAATATCAATAAAATGTTTTCGCACCAAATCCATCATAGTTTAGTACTTAATAATCACTTCCAACACAGTCTCTGTCCCTCTGTCTCAAACTTTCGGGTTTAGCCTTAGCGACTCAAAGTATACGCCTCTGTTCTGATTGGCTACCATTGTATCAAATTCAGCCATATTTGAAACTCAGTCTGAAGAGAATAAATAAGCTCTCCACAACATTATAAAACTAAATTTCAGGGTTTACACACAACACACATCTAACACATTGCATCAGAATATATTAAACTCAAGCACAACTGTTAACACTCAGCACCATAAACTATCAAACAGTCATGACATATGACATATCAAATATTCATGAATTAATCTGTTTACTAACGGTTTTGCCGTCCAAGTCCAAGTGCATTTAACTGCCCCACTCATCAATTACAGTTAATTTGCTAAGCTTGAATCATATGACTGGTTTATAAGCAGTCAATGCTGATATTAGCCACATATACACAGTCCATAGCTCAAGGAAACATGATGTATATCGCCAGAAATGCATCAAAACGGTCAAAGATGTCCAGCTAGTGCTTGTTTACATACACCAACAATTAAAAATAGCACAGATGAGCACAAGAATAGCAAGATGCAGATCAGCTGAATGAAGCCTAATGGAGTCTAATTTTCTGAGCTTTAACTGACAATGTGCCTTTTAAAAGAGGCGTGGTAAATATTACAACGGTCAAAGGCATCTGTGTAATGCATATTATATGCACAAAAATTTTCTAAATAGTCCAGATGGGTCCCCTTTGATGATCAGAAATAGTTGGTCACACTATGCCTGTTTCTTTCCCTCTCCGTTTACGATAAGAAATGAGCGCCAGTGGGTGGTGCCAAGGGTCCGATGACACATGTTGTGAGGCGTGTATATACAACTGAGCAACATCTTGTGATGTCACGGACACACCATTTTCAAAATTAGATGTTTCAAAGAGGTGGGAACTATAAAAGCTCTTTTTAGACTGGGGAGGAAGTTTTGAGTTCTGAAATGTACAGCATGTTTTTTTTATAGTACAGTTACCTGTTATATGTCTTAATATCAAGGAAAATTAGATTTTCCATTTCATGACCCCTTTAAAAATTATGGTATTTATATTAATCAGCTTTGTTTCCGCACATAATGTAATAAATAAATACCTACCCAAAAATGTATTAAATCTGGAAAATGTAAAGCATGTTGGAGGTTTCTTGTACACATATCTATTTGCACACACATTAGACAATGATTAGATGACAATCGATTGTCATTTTTGTAAGGTTTTGTAAGCTTGTACATTTTTCTGTCATAGCAGCTAGGTTTATGTTAATAAAAGGAAACTGAACATCTGAGCTATTTGTATAGTTGATATTTTTTGTTGTTGTGTAATTTAGTTGTAGAATGTGGTTGTCACAAAAAGATTAAAGGGATAGTTCACCCAAAAATTTTAATTCTCTGATTATTTACAGCTGGTGTCGTATGGATTAAGTTTATGCTGAGTGTCTGTGTTTTTTGGACCTTCAAAAGAGAAATCTCCATTCACTTGCATTTTAAAGACCTACTGAGCTAAGACATTTTTCTATTTTTCTTCAAATATCAAATGTTTTCTGCTGAAAGAAAGTAGTACATACCTGGGATATCATGAGGGTGAGTAAATAATGAGAGAATAAAAATTGTTGGGTGAACTATCCCTTTAAGTACTCAAGACGGGAATTGACAGCTATATTAAGCTGCAATGTGTATGTGGCCAGTGAGTCCTTCACAAAGTACTGAGATGAATAGAGAAATGCACAAACAGGTCCATAATGGGAAACAATGCTGCTTATAACCTGGCAGACATGACAAACATAAACTCCAGCCTGAGAAAAGTAAACAAGCTATGACGTCAAAAGACCTCACCTTGTCCCCTCGCTTTACTGTCCTGGTAGTCAGCTTGCTAATGGCCTTCTTGGCAGCATCTCCCAGTCGTCGCTATAGTAACAAAAGAAGAGAGGAAAGTAATTTTAGATTTGCAGCTTGATTTAGTGAAACAGGAAATTAAAATGACTAAACAAAGTTGTGAAATAAAAGACTCTGAATAACAGAAAATTACAATTCAGATTTTGACAAATAAGGTACAGAGTAATGAGGCAGAGGAGAACGCATTAGCCAAATTAATTGCATTTCAACTAGGCTAAAGAAACATATCAGGAGTGTTTAGAGCAAATGAGACAGAGCCCATAAAAGGACTGAAAGAGAGGGCCTTAAACAGTGTGTTGTGTTTATGAGTGTGTGTTCTGAGATGTCCCTTGTCTTTATTGTGCCATAACATGCCATATAAATATAGAAGTGATTTACCACCAGCAGTATGAAGAAAAAAGACAAATTTGAATTAGCTAAAGTGTGTGCATTGCTATTTAACGGTTTATATGGAAGGGCCTCAAAATGTTCTCACACATATAAAACCTCTAATTACTAACATGAGAGGGTGATCTTCAATAGTAAACATTTTCATAAATTGGCCAAATAATGCCTTAATTAAAATAAAAAAATGCCAAAGGGTGTCTGCACGAGGTTAGAGTTGGTCTGTAGTAATTATAATCAGCTTAAAGAACAATAGAAGTCAATGAGAGGTATAGTCTATGTATGTATCAGTGTTAGTGCGTGTTTCCAATTATATTTAGGCAAAGAGTCTATCAAAACATTAAAGAATGAGTTTATTCGATTCATTTATTAGCTAAATACTAACTTTTTTTTCTACCCACACTGTATAAAATTGTAGATTGTATATTGTAATCAGTGCATGTCCTCTTGTATTTACTGGAACACAATTTTACTAACCTTTAAACAGCTACATGCTGGCAGCTATTAAAACCGCCTGATGATTAAAGCACTTTAAAGGCAGTAGTCCATTCAAGAGTATGGCTAAAGTGAGAGGGCCGA
Organism: Moxostoma hubbsi; assembly: GCA_032164185.1. NCBI lineage: Eukaryota > Metazoa > Chordata > Actinopteri > Cypriniformes > Catostomidae > Moxostoma > Moxostoma hubbsi. The sequence goes on from JAVLUX010000016.1 coordinate 20,657,834, forward strand.
GACATCAATACTACAGTGGGGAAATTATGTCTATGTGTCTGTGCGTGCGCTTGAGTGTGTGGAACCAGAGGCTGAAGAGGCAGAGCTCCACCACACATTCACACACACTGCCTCCTGCTTTAAGATTTCACGAGCTGGAAACAAAGTCTTTGAAGCAAGGTTATGATGCAAGCTTAAATGGTGTAAGTGTGTGTCTGTTTAAGGAAACTGCAGAGGAAGGTGGAAGTGTCAGGCTTGGGTGTGTTAATGATGTGATGTGTTTGTGTTGTGTAAGACCTGACTGCGGTCCCGTGCGCTGGTGTCTCTGATCTTCTGGATGAAGTAAAAGATGAGCCAAGCAGAGGAGATAATCATCAGCACAATGAAGGAAATGGAGACAAACACCAAGGAGCCACGGTTGATATTCTTGGGTGGCCCTCGAGATCCCACCATCACTGACACTAGCACAGTCTGGTTCTTCTCCAGGAAGCCCAGAATTTCCTTTCCAAAGGTTTCTGTGATCATAACCGCCACTGTGTCACCGGTGCCTTTGGAGAGAGGGCGTATATCAGAGACAGTATATACTCATGCATACACAAGTACACAAACTTCTCCAGCTACTTTAATAAATGCAGATACATGACACACACTTGTATCCACAGCAATTTACAGTGCAATCAATGTGTACAATTTCAGTTTGTTCACTTGGAATCAAACCCATGAACTGCAGGAACCCTAAATCTAAATAATCCCATTTTCCTAGAAAGAGAAATAAGATCCTCAATTTACTCCAGAAGCACCTGAAATCCCCTTTAAATCTGTGTTAATATGCCTGTATTGAGAGATTATCAAAACATCACATATACTAATCTTGTCCAAATCAGTGTAATGCTCCCGGTCTGACCTATTAAACATTCACACACGTGACACAGAATGCATTGCAACCCAAAATGAGGACAAGTAAACACTTATTCTACCCACCACACATACACACAGTCATTCAAATGCTTCATACTGCCCTGGTACAGTGATCTGGGACTTAGGACATGTCACAGACGCTGATATAATACAGGCCCTTAGGCTTTGCAATAATCAGGCTAGAGTTGTACTGATGGAAAACTATTGCAGACTTGACTTGCCAGTGATCTAATCTCACCATATTTTGTAATACAGATGCCCTACATGAAAGAAAACACAAGCTACTCTGAAAACTATTAACAAACCATTTGTTTGGTCAGAATACATTTAAAGTAGGGATGTGCACAGAATATATTTGTAATATTCAGATCACCGAGAGGGTTCACAAAAGATTATTTGGTTATTCCCAAGTGGGAGTCGGGATGTTTGTTCAAAAGGGCAGAAATCATTGGCTTACAATCTGGAATCATGAGTAAATCCCAAAGTATACTTTGGTTAGACACGAACGCAAGGCTTCTGCGTACAGCACGCTTGACACAAATTTTGTCATCAGAACACGTGCAGCCCAGATTTTCTAACTGTGAGTACTCGGATGTATGTGCATGCACCTGGAATTATTTGCACTAATTAGTGGGTCCACAAGGTGGCAACACTTACAATTAACACCAGCAACCCTTGTTAACCCCAATGAAGGCCTGTGTGCCGAAACACTTTTATTTAAACACGGTTTTATTTAAATACACGTTCTGCCTAACAAGAATTGCTGGATTTATCCACTTCATTAACTCACAATTAAGCTGTTGCTTTCTCAAAGAAGTGCAAGAAGATGTAATCGCTGGTAAACGACAAGAGATAAAGATGGAAACAACAACAGGGAATGTTCACATCCAGGTCAGAAGATCCCTGCATTTGAACACAGTCAAATGGAGTATACTTTGAAAGATTGAGCATTTGTTTTTGATTTAATGCCATGCCAGCTTCCGTGGCCATTTTCATGGCAAAAAAAAGTTAAAAAACAACAAAAAGACAATGAAGACACGTAAAAAATCAAGTAGTCTTAATTAAACATTATTTGAAATGTCTAGTTTTGGGCTTATAACTGAAATTTTCAAGTTCCTTCAACTTCTTATCCCTATAAATCTAAGGCTTAAAAATGTCAAGTGTTAATAAATCAAATTATTTAGTAGAAAATTGGGGCTATAGGGAATACCCACAATGTCTTGTGCTTGAAATAATTAATTATGGTTCCTTGGTCAAAGAAAACATATGGGGTCATTTATATAGTTGTTATTAAAATTCATAGAAGTTTTTAGCACTTATTTAGTATTATTTATGTTGTTTTGATGCAAATATTGGTTATATGATCATTTGGGTCACTGTTTTACCTTTGATTAAGTTGGACCCTCTTAACACTATCTCAGTTCTCCTTGTGCATGTGCAACTGAAATACAAGCATATGACCATTTCAGTGAAGAAATAAGTTTATTTAATGATTGACCTAGAATCAGATATAATCTTCATTATTTTAGCTGTGTTACTGTATGACCTAAATTTGAGTCCATTCAATTTAAATCATTAAGTTGAAACAACAACATTTAAATAGCAAATCTGAGCTAAGTCTACTTGCATCAAGATACCTTAATTTAAACTATTAAGTTCATTCTATAGGAGCACCGTTTTTTTATTTTCATTGTAGTTTTCATTGTACATAAAGGTTTTTAAGATCTATTTTCACTAAAAATTTTAAAACTGATGTATCCCTGACTTTGATGAAACATCTTTTCAAAAGTGTCATCTGAACAAAGCTACTTCCTGAAGGAATTAAAACCTGCACAATACAAAAACATGGGCTTCAGAGACTGGGGTCTGGTATGAGGCACATTATGGTGGTGATCTCCTGATATAAAAAAATGTAGGTCTGTGTGTCCTGTTTAGCATCGGGTATAAATGATCTGTTCCCAGAGATGACTGAAGCGGAAAATGCGTCTTTTTCCAATTACAGAGTTGATTTTGTGTAGTTTCTTTGTGATTTATTGATCCCATTCAGATATTATGATGTGTTTGAGATCTGAGGGTGGCATTGAAAAACAAAAAATTTAGCAGCTGTGTCTGCTTGCTCATTTCCTGGGATCCCACAATGACTAGATACCCAGCAGAAGTACACTTGTGGCCAAAAGTTTGGAATAATCTACAGATTTCACTGTTTCGTGATTGGAATTTTAATTCACGAAAGTGCCATTCAACTGATCACAAAGTATAGTCAGGACATTACTGATGTAAAAAAGTCATTTTTGATCAAAACTAGACAGGCCTCATTTCCAGCAGCCATCACTCCAACACCGTATCCTTCAGTAATCATGCTAAATTGCTATTTTGGTACTATAAAAATCACTTAAAATAATAGATAAATGAAGCTTAACATTGTCTTTGTGTTTTTTTTTTTTAGTTACCACAGCATGCAATAGACTGGCATGTCTTAAGGTCAATATTAGGTTAAAAAATTGCAAAAAAAAAAGAAAAAGTTTTCTCTGAAAACTCAACAGTCAATAATTATTTTGAGGAATGAAGGCTACATAATGCTTGAAATTGTCAAAAAACTGAAGATTTCATACAACAGTCTTCAAAGACAAAGGACAACTGGCTCTAGCAAGGACAGAAAGAGATGTGGAAGGCCAGATGTGCAACTAAACAAGAGGTTAAGTACATCAAAGTCTCTAGTTTGAGAAATAGACACCTCACATGTGCTCAGCTGACAGCTTCATTGAATTCCACCCGCTCAAAACCTGTTTCATGTACAACAATAAAGAGAAGACTAAGTGGTGTACACCAAGAAAAAGACACTTTTGAAACAAAAAAACTATGTGGGCAAAAGAATCACAGACAATGACTTTTGTGGGATCAGCTAGACTGTAATGTGTGTGAGAAGTACTCAACAAGACAGCCACCTCTATGGCAAGTACTACAGGAAGCGTGGGTGTGAAAAGTCACCTGTGTATCATCTAGAATGCCAAGGATCTGCAAAGCTGTTATTGCTGCACGTGGAGGAGAACTCTTTGAAGTAGTTCAAGAAGTTCTGAATGTTTTATTCAAATGGTAATATCAATTTGTCACGTTGTTAATGTCCTGACTTTACATTATGATCAGTTGAATGCCACTTTGGTGAATAAAAGTAACCATTTCATTCCATAAGAGCAAAATCTGTACATTATTCCACATTTTTGGTCGCCAGTGTAGATATTAAAATTCTGTTCCCACAGTGCCAACCGTTTCATAAAAATCTTTGCATGGATTGAGCACAGACAGAACAATGAATGAGACAATCTGATTAATCAACTCTCTGAAAATGATGAATATTCTGTAGTTACGATTTATGCAAAAGCCTAGATTTAGACTTCATACAACAGAGCACGTACAGTATTTTCCTGCAGGGTAAGAATAAGGCCAATGGGTGAAAAAGCATGCGGTTTGTTTTCCTTCAAAGATGCAGGATTTTGCAGCCAAATACAGAATGTCACTGGGGTGTGCAAATT